>CAUYSK010069429.1:0-72522 GCA_963575035.1 Avahi laniger
CCCCCCCCCCCCGCCCCCCACCGCCGACTACCCCCGTCCCCTCCGCCCCGCTCTCCCGTTCCCACCGCCCACTGCACCGGTCCCCACCGCCCACTGCACCTGTCCCCACCGCCCACTGCACCTGTCCCCACCACCCACTGCGCCTGTCCCCACTGCCCACTGCACCTGTCCCCACCACCCACTGCACCTGTCCCCACCGCCCACTGCACCTGTCCCCACCCCCCACTGCACCTGTCCCCACCGCCCACTGCACCTGTCCCCACCGCCCACTGCACCTGTCCCCACCTGCCCGGGCAGCGAGGAGAGGCCAGCGCTGGCTCACGGGGCTCCCAGGTGAAGTCTGTGCCCTCCCAGGGCCCCCATGCCCGCCGTCCCGCCTCTGTCTGCGTCCACCCCGCGCTCTACACCTTCTTTCCCTCCTGAGGGCAGCTGTTGTCTCGCGCTATAATTACTCCCTCGCCCCTCCACCCGGTTATTCCAAAACCTGTTTCCTCTTATTTCCCAAAGGCCCCCTTGAAATCAACTTTCTCCACTTTCCAAATCAGCAGAGACAGAGAGAAAATGCATGTTTTTCTTCCCCGATTGGATTGCTGCTTCTGCAGATGCCGTTCCTGCGCACCTGGTCTTCCGTGTCAGGGGTGGGGGTCGCACGGACTGCCCCCACCTCACTGGCCGAGCGAGCCTGGGCAGGATCCGCCAGCTCCTGAGGGCGGAGGAGCCCAATTTAAACGAGGTGATTAACCGAGTCCCACACAAGACGACACGGACGCCTGTGCAGCTCCCTGATGGGCATAGGGTGGAAGTTCCTGGACACATCCCCACAGCCCTCCAGTATCAGCAGCCCCACCCGAGGGGTGCGTTTCACACGGCGACAGCCCACACAGACACGTCCTTGTTACCCGCGGTCCACAGTTCAGATTAGCCTCATTCTCGGTGTTGTGCATCTGTGGGTTTGGACACAGATCCACTGCAGCATCACGCAGAGCAGGGTCCCTCCCATGACCCCCGGTGCTCCCCCCGTGCGTCCCCCTCCCCCGACCCCGGCAGCCACTGACCGTCTCACTGTCTCCGTAGCTTTCCTTTCCCAGAATGTCTCAGAGTTGGAATCAGACAGCAGTAGCCTTTTTAGACTGGCGTCTGTCACCGAGTAACATGCGGTTAAGGTCCCCCGCGCCCTTTCGCGGCCTGATAGTGCGTTTCTGTTTAACACTGAGCGGTATTCCGTTGTCTGGCGTAGGGCAGCTTCTTCGTCCACGCACCTGCTGCAGGGCATCTTGGCGGCTTCCAGGTTTTGGCGACTGTGAATAGAGCCGCTGTGACCATCCAGGTGCGGCTTCCACGCGGACAGAGATTTCGGTTCCTTCGGGCACCAAGTGGCACGATTGCCGGGGCCCATGTCACAGCGGGTTAGTGTTGTAACCGGGCTGCCCAGCAGCTGCGTGGTTTCTCCTTCCCGCCGGCTGTGAGAGTCTCTGTCGCTCCACGTCCTCGCCCGCATTTGGTGTCAGGTGTTTGGATTTTGGCCGTTCTAGTCGGTGTGTGCTGGTACCTCCCTGTCGTTTTTATTTGCAATTCCACGATGACGCTGGTTTTGTCGTTTCCAGCCCTGGAGCGTGTACACACATGGAGTTTTCTAGACACAGGGATGACCCTGTGATTATTTTCAAATCAGGGAGTTTTCTATTATAATTATGGCTCGATTTATTTTATCTGCAGACACACATTCTCTACAGCTGGACAAATGTTTGCGCTGGCTCTCGGAAGCACGGCTCACGGAGACCTGTGTTCTTCTGCTCCCTGGGGCTGAGGAAGGGCGCGTTTCCCCCTTCGATTTGCCGCTGCCGTGACTGGTCCCGGCCTGTGCTGGTCCTGGGAGTTGTTTTCTCTCACGCAAAGGGGGGACCTTCAGACTGGGGCAGGTACAGCAAGTCCCGGGGAGCTGGAGAGGGCCGGGCCGTCCAGCTCTGCCTAGCGCAGCGCGATCCCCACAGCCCCGCACCCCTGCCCACAGCCCCGCACCCCCTTCACAGCCCTGTACCCCCTTCACAAACCTGCACCCCTGCCCACAGCCCCGCACCCCTCCCCGCAGCCCCGCACCCCTCTCCCCCCAGCCCTGCACCCCTCCTGCCTGCTCTGGCTGCGTCTCTGCGCCTGGGAGCTCTTGGAGGGCCGGGCCTGGCTGGCTCACCCTCCCCTCCCTGCACCCGCAGCTCAGCATAGGAGACTAGCGAGTATCTACTAAGTAAAACCACTCCAGGAGAAATTTCATCCCCCGTCTCTGCAGAGCCCGCCTCCCTCTCTAAGGCCGGCGACTCTGGCAGAGTCTGAGTTATTTGATCGGATCAAGCCATTAGTAAGCCGAGATTGGAGCCCCTGTTCTAATGAGGGCAGGGGCTGACTCACGGTCAGACCGGCCTGATGTGTGTCCTCTCGGCCAAGGTCGTGTGGGTTCATCAGCTGCGGGGGAGGAGCCCCGTGTCCTCCCGGAGAACCTGGCCCTGGGGAAGTCCCTGGGTGGGGACGGACGGGCAGAGGGACAGCGATGGGCTTGAGGACTCTTGCCCCTCGTTCAAGGACAAGACCAGCTAAAACCAACACAATTAGAAGAAAATAGAGGACGGAAAACGGTCAAACTCTAAATCAGAAAGTCGCCGTCTGGCTCGTTAGCTGTGATTGCGGAGGCTCGCGCCACCGCGGCTGGAAGAATCCGGCCGCAGCTGTGGGCCGCAGCTGCGACGAGTTCATTACCCCATCATCGGTCCTCGGAGGAGCGGAACCGGCAGGACTCTCACGTATGAAAGAGACTTATTTCAAGGAATTAGCGTAGGGGATTGCCAGGGCTGACAAGTCCAAAATGCCCGGGGAGGCTGGGAACTCAGGCAGGAGGTGATGCTGCGGTTTGGGGGCAGAATTTCTGCTTCTCGGGGAAACCTCAGCTTTTGCTCTTCGGACCTTTGACTGATGGGACGAGGGCCCCATGGACGGAGGTCACTGGAGGTGCCACCCGCATCTGCCAGACGCCTTCACACTGATACGGGGACCCGTGTGTGATTGGTCACTGGCTATGGTGACATGCAAAACTGACCATTGCTCTCAACTGACAGGGGAGGAAACTGAGGCCCAGAGGGGCGAGTGGATTTTCTACAATTACATAGCTAGGGTTGAATGTCGGCGCAACAGCCAAGGAGGTTTTCTCGCGTTAGCTGCTGCTCCTCTTTTCTCAGACCTGTGGGCGTGGGACCCCCTTGCCCAACTTGTCCCTGTCTTTCTCTGCCCCTCTCCTGCCCTGAGCCCGGCTGTCTCCCGGCTTTGGACTCCGTCTCCATCTCCGGCCTCCCGGGCTCGGGCTCCTCCTCTTGCTGCCTTCTGGCCTCTCGCTGGGCGTCCGGTAGCGTCGGCGCCTCACCCTGGACGTTCTCGCTCCCACAGACAGAGCTGCCTCCTTTCGAGCGCTGACTCCGCCCCCCCAGTTCTCTGGGACAAAGCGAAGGTTTCTCCCGCAAAACACACTTGAGCCTGAGGTCTTGACTTTCAAAATGGGCCGAGACCCGAAGCCTTTCCACAGCTTTCTGGCCACCACCCTGGTCCAGCCACTGTCTCTCCCGTTGGGCTATGTGATGACTTTCTGCTCCCTCCCCTGCCACACCTGTGGGGTCCTCCCTGCAGGATTCTGGCTGCGGCTCTTCTTATCCCAGCCCTGCGCACTCCCTGTTTCTCTCGGAGTGGAGAGAGGCCCTGGGGGCCCAGCTCCCTCTCCTGGTGCCCCTTGTCCCCCTGTCAACCCTGGCAGTGTCCTTCCCCATCCCTCAGACCAGCAAGCCCACGCTGGCCCTGGGGCTGCAGGGACATCCCTGGCTCCCGCATGCAGCGCCCTGGGGTCTGACGCACAAGTGGCCACTCACGAGGGCGTGCGGAGCATGTTCCTCGCCCTGCTCTCACGCTCCTTTCAGCAGCTCCACGGTTGCCGAGAGAACCGAGGACTTGCCACTGCAGCGACACCGGCAGCCTCCCACCCGCAGGAAGGGGCCGTGTGGGGTCGAGCTCCCACCAAGCGTGTCCGCAGAGGAGCCAAGGGACTTGACCTGACCCGTGGCTTCCTGACAGCCTGACTTGCGACGGTGTCTTTATGTCACCTGGCTCAGAACTTGCACGGTGCAGAAAGCCTTTTCTCTGGAGGTGCTGTGTGAATGTCCAGGAAAGATCTAGAAGCCCATCCCTGAGCTTTCTCCTGTCACTGACCTGGAGGTTCTGCACACACAGGCAGTCACGGCCAAGGCAAACTGCAAACGCCCGGCTGGGCGTAGAAGCTGCCCTCCAGCAGGAGCATAGGGTGCCGTGGCCAAGGCGGGGGTTATAGATTCCAGTATTTAAGAGATTGTTGTCCAATCTTCAGCTACCACCAAGTTAACCAAGCAGAGAATTTAGTGGCCAAATGTGAGAAGAAAAAATACGGACTTTACAGAGTTAGTTAAGAAGAAAAGTCCCTAAACTACAATGATGACAAAAGCAATAACAACAAACCCTGGGAGAGGGAAAGGAACTGATTTCCAGAGTTGCCACATACTGTTATTTAAAATGTGCAGTTTTCAACAACAGCAAAAAAACGTGACATGCAAAGTAACAAGAAATTATGGTCCATACACAGGAAAAAAACACAATCAGTTGAAGCTATTCCTGAGAAATCCCAGGCACTGGACTTAGTAGACAAAGAATTAAAATCACCTATTTTAAATATTTATAAAGAACAAAGGAAACCATGTTTCAAAACTAAAAGAACGTGTAAAGACCATGTTTCAATAAATAGACGATATCAGTAAAGATACAGAAACTATAAAAACTATAAAAAATGAATTTCTGGAGTTGAAAAATGCAATACCTCAAGTGAAAAATTCACTAGCGGGACTCCGGAGTTGATCTGAGCGGCAGGAGGAGCAACCAGCGGCAACTCGAAGGTGGTCAGTCGAGATGACCCAGCCCCAGGGAGCGAGGACAACGGGGTCGGGAGAAGGGAGAGGACCGAGCACACGACACTTGCGTGACGAGAGTCTCAGAAGGAGGCGAGAGATAGGGAGGGCCAGAAAAATATTTTAAGTAATAATTCCTGAAAACGTTCCAATTTGATGAAGAGAATATTAATCTATGGACCCAGGAAGCCCAGAGCTCCATGTTGCGTAAACTCACAGTGCTCAGCGCCGAGGCACGTGATACTCAAACCCTCGAAGCCAAAGGCAGAGGGTCTCCAGAGCAGCGAGAGAGTCGACCCCGGTGCATGAAGGAGCCTCGGTGAGGTTATCTGCTCGCTTCGCAGCAAACACCGCGGACACCCGAAAGCGGTGGGACGAGATGTTCACAGTTTTGAAAGAATGAAACTTAACCAAGGGATCCATAAGCAGCAAACTACCCTTTAAAAACCGAGGAGAAGTGAAGACGTTCCAAGGCTGGGAGCGGTGGGAACTGAGCAAGTTCATTCTTGCCAGGCTGCCTCCAAAGGGAAGTTTTCAGGCTGAAACAAAAGGACAAATTTTTTTGAAAATAGCAGCACAAAGTAGGAGGAAGGACGATAGCGAAAGGAGCAAAGACTTTTTCATTCATTGCAATTGAATTGTTGGTATTGTAAACCAGATTGGTGTAAGTTAAGATGTTAACTGTAACCTCCAGGGCAAAACAACTAAGAAAATAACTCAAAACAACACAGAGAGACAACAAGGAAGCTAAAATGCTATGTTAAAAAATATCTGACATAAAAAGGCAATAGTTAAGGACTAGAACAAAAATAACATACACATATAGAAGACAAGTAGCAAAATTGCAACTCTGTGTTGTGTACAGGAGATGCTCGTTATGGGCAAATACACAAATGGCTTTGGATTGAAGGAGCAGACTGAATTATACTGTCCAACAGCAACCAAAAGATCCTAAGTGGCTGTATCAGTATCAAATACCATGGACTTCAAGGAAAAGTTTGTTTCTAGACCCAAAGAAGTACATCTTATAAGGCTTAAAGGGTGAATCCATCAAGAAGATGTAGCAATTATCAACAAAAAGAGAGCAAGACTGACGAAACTGAAGGGATAACAGCCAATGCAACAATAATAGCTGGGACCAAGCTGAACACACAAGGAGACAGAAACTTGAGCAGCACCATCAGCCAGGTAGGCCCAGCAGACACCCATGGGACATTCCACCCACTAGCAGCAGATACACGTATGCACATTCTTCTCAAGTGCACACGGAACATTCTCCAGGACAGACCCTATGCTAGGCTGCAAAACAAACCTCAGTAAATAGAAAAGGCTAAAATCATACAAAGGGTATTCTGCAGGCACAGTGGAATAAGATTATATATTAGTAGCATAAAGGAATCTGGGAAATTCATGAATATATGGAAATTAAAGAACACATCCTTAAGTAAGCAAAGGTTTGAGAGAGAAATCACAAATGAAGTATGAAATTATTTTGGTGAGCAAAAGCAAAAATGCAACAAACTGAAACTTATGCAGCTTGTCCACTTTTCAAAGAAGCCAGCTGAGCCTTGACAGCTAAAGCCGTGCTCAGAGGAAAATTCATAGCTGTAAATACCTGTACTAAAAAGAAGCAAGATCTCAAATAAATGACCTAATCTTCCTCTTGAAGACAAGACTAACCTCACATAAGCAGAAGGAAGGTGATAATCAGAGCAGAGAGGACATACCCAAAACAGAAAATAGAAAACCAACTCAGAAGTCAGTGAAACTGAATATCCTCAAACTGATGTACAGGTTCAATGTGATTCCAGGTTGCTTTGAAGGAATGAATGAGCTGATTCTAAAATGCCTATGAAAATTCATCAAGAATAGCCAAATCAACCTTGACAAAATAACAAAGCCAGAGGACTCAAACTTCCCAATTTCAAAACTTACTACAAAGCTACAATAATCAAGACACTTTTTTTAAAAAAGGGTGAATTTTACAGTATCTGAATTATATCCTGAAAAAAAACTCAAGGTAGTGATATTTTTGATGTCTCAACATGTAAGCAATGTCACGTCCGTGCATGTGAAAATGAAACCTTCTTAAAATTAGTCACTTTAGCATTTCTGGCAAATAAATGTCCTGGTTTGGAAACCTACTGGCATTACCGAGAACACTTGAAGGTACTTTTAGTGGGAAAAGTCCACCCTGTGCGAAGGAGCACCCACGGGAAGCCGGGACACACTCGGTGCTTGTGCCTCCTGCAAGGTGCCCCGTCTCTGTCTCGTGCAAACGCTTCGCGGCTCCACGTGCCCTGCTGACCACGTGCTGCTCTTCACCTTTGTCAACCTATGTGGTATCAGCGGGCCTGTGTGCACATTTTCTGATTTGAAATTAAAGCCAGGGAGCACAGTTATAAAAATATCTGCTGCTTGACTCATTCATCTTGGTAGGAGATGGAGAACGCAGACTCCCGCCCACCCCCACCCCCAAACTCCTAATGAAGGCTTCAAGACCATGGATCATAAATCTGATTTCCAAGGCTTGACAGCAGCAATTAAGCCCTGGCCACTTGGTCTGCAGATGCTCCCAGAACAGACACCCGGGCCCGCAGGAACCCCACGCATGTAACAGATGCCCAGCACGCCCCGGCTGCGGGAACTGTGTCTCTGGACGACCTCGTGTAGCTCAGGGGCCATAGAGGGGCCACAGCACCTGCCCCAAGGCCCTGAATTCCCAGCGTGGGTGACAGCCAAGGAGACTTGTCAATGAGCAGCCACACCTCCTCCTGCTCCTGGTTTCTCAGGGAGCTGGGGAGAGCCTTTCATTTATGGCTTGAAAAGATTACCTTGTTTTCCCATTGAACTCGTGTGAGGTCTGCAATTATGGGCTGTTTTTCTGCAAAGTTTTTAGGGGATCAAAAACCCTCCCACTAAAATGAATTACCCTGTTTTCTATTCTCAGGGAGAATATTTAATAAATGGAGCAATTTAGAAGCTATTTAAAATTCTGTCGATGAGGGAGAGCTGTGGAAATCAGCCCCAGGACGTGGTGGAGCCCGCTGGCCTGTCCACGGCGGCGTCTGGTCAGCAACGACTCCACGGCCATAGGAAGTGGATGCGGGTTTCCAGGGAAGGGGCTCCGGGGAACAGGGAAGGGAATTCTCGGTTCTGCACGAACATTTCTGAGAGGCAGGGCCCTCCCCAGGCCCCTGTGCCTCCCGTGGGGACACAGTGCTCCTCCTCTTAGCTCCTCTCTGCCCCCCACGGAAGGCGGCAGGGGGCACCCGTCCAGCTCGGATACGGGCCGGCCACCCTGGCCCGCGGTGCGCATCTAAGCTCACACCTTAGAAACGTAGTAAATTGTAAGGCTCTTCCTATTAATTTCTGTTTTTTTTTTGTTTTGTATCGTAATCACTCATGAATTTGTGTTTGTGTTTTCCCCGAACTTGAGACGTTTTCCAGAAACTGTTATTGTGCCAGATAAGAATCTGCAGATACTGATCAAAACGTGGGAGCTGTGAGTGGGCAGCGGGAAATGCTAAGGGGCTCTAAGTTTCCAAAAGCAAAACAAAGAGGGAAAGAGACGGACAGACAGACAACTCCCCTGGAGCATCCTGAGAGCAAATGTGCCCGCCGTTTGGGGCCACTCTTTCCCCGTCACTGACAGCTGCTACACATGTCCCCGCACCTCTCTGCACTGCCCACCTGGCCACGCTACAGGTGCGGAGTAGGGTCCTCCCTCCGCTGCCGACAGCACCGGGAGTGACGCCCATGAGGGGTCCCGGCCCCAACACGAGCCATCGTTCGGGAGCCCAAACTTTGCTACCTTGAGAGGAAGTCCACAGACTGTCGGCCCGATCCAGGGATCCTGTTACCAGCAGGAACGAACTTCGGCGATGATTTCTGTTCCCAGGGCGGGTCTCAGAGCCATGCGTGATGGTTTTGGAGGCCCAGGAGCAGTTATATTTTATTTTAATAGTTTAATAATTTCAAACTATTAAAAGGAATGTAACTAGGCCATCAAACCTGTACTTTCACAGCGATAAAAGGTTTCCTTTGAAATAAAAGTATTTAAGAAAAGAATGAGTACACTGAAAGGACAAAAAAGTAAGTTCCAGTGCACGAAGGCAAGACAGAGCCAGCAGACGCGCGCCTGTCTCTGCGGAAAGCCGGCGGGACAGGTGTCCCTGGGAACTAATTGAGTTGACCTTCTACCTAGGGTTGCCAGATGTGGTCCAATTAAACATGGAAGGATTCACACCAAAAAGTCTGTTTTGTTTTAGTGATTGAACTCAGACCTCCATCTCTGACAGCAATTAGGAAGCGGATTTCCGAGATGGCCCTAGTTAGTGACGACAGACTCAGGCTGTCTGTCAGCTCACAGGGCGAGGCGGTCTTCAGTGTAATCACCGCACCAGACGCGTCCGGACCGCAGGACAGCGATGCGCTAACAGGGACTGCAAGCTCGGCGCTTGAGCACGGCATTTGCCGAAAACCAAGGAGAATTTGCACACAATTTACCCTTGCTAGAACATTCTCACATATACTCATTGATTTTGAGCGGATTCTTCCCTGGTGATGTTAACTGTAATCTATTTGGAGTTCAACTATTCTATAATTTGCAATGTGATTTATGCATTTAAACAGTCACAGTGACACTGCCAATAGCACTTAAGTGATTATTAAGAATAATCTCACAATTACTGTGCACGTTGGAAAGCAGCTCTATTTGATTAACACTAACAAGAATAAAAGTTTCACATTTTTGTGGATATTTCCAGTTTTCGTTGAGATTTTATTTTGAGCGACCCTGTGGCGTCAGTAAAGCCGCACAACTTGCGCGTGGTTGGCCCCTGGTTCCGTCACCAATTAGGCAAGGACGAAACGTCAGTGTCCTCGCCGCCCTGCAGGGTGTGGGGCGGGATTAGCCACCTGCAGCGTTTGACGTAGAGATTCCCGCGCACAATCGCTTCTGGAACACTGGCTTCCTTCGTGGGCATTTTTGACGTATGGACGCATCATATGGTTGCTGGATGTGTTAATAGTTGCTGTTCAGCAAGTATCCACCCCTCCTCCTCCTCCTCCTACGTGTGGGTTACATGTTCCCGTCCCAGCAAACCTGGGCTCAGTCCTCTGTCTGCGGTGGCCACTTGCATGTGGGAGCCATAGCCCCCGAGTGTTCACGTGGCCCAGCGTGGCTCAGAGACACTGTGATCACCTGGGCTGACGCCAGCCCTCACGCGCCACACCTGCGTCCAGCCTCAGGTTTGCACGTGCGCTGCCCAGGGAATCCCCGCCGGGATTCTCGAAATTGCAGACGCCTGTAGACTCAGGGTGGTGAGAACGACCATTTGTCTCAGGAAACCAGTGGGTTTGGAGGTAGTTTGTCACTTGGCATCACTGCGGCCACACCCAGCTGGGGTGGCGTACAGTGGCCTTGTCAGACTGCAGCTGGAATGAGGAATTATGGACAATTAAACAGTTTGCCCAAGACCCGATATTTACTGAATTGAAAATAAGTATTACATGGATGAACTTTATTGAGCTGAGGAGTCGCGGCCCTGCCCTGGTGAGGGGACGGTGCCTAAGACTCAGCTCACGGTCGCTGATGACAGACGGCTGTCGGGTCAGGGGGCCGCAGCGCCTCAGGGACAGGGGGCTGGGAGGTGGAGGCACTGGGACCTTCCGGGTGAGGAAGATGAGGAGGCAGCCTGGGCCATTTGTGTCTGCTCCGCTCCCGCCAGTGTGTGAGAAAGTCCTCAGGGGCGAGTCAGGACAAGGAATATTTGCTAAAATTCTGCTAAGACAGGTGACGTCCGCCGTTACTCCATATTTCTGAGTGAATCCCCAAAGGGTTGACATTTTTAATGCGAAGGGATCAGACACAGACGTGACTACGGCGCGCACCTGCCGTCGTGGTAACTGTGTGCCGGGAATGAAACCAAAGGCAGGAAACGCAAATGTTTCTGGTAATTTTGACTCTCATATAACAGATACATGAATACAGAATAAAAATCACTAAAATAACAGGACAAACAACAGACAAGAAGTGACTCCGACACACAGCCAGAAAAGGTTATTATGGCTCCCAAAAATCAAACAGAGAAAAATAATATGAACATGCGCAAAGGGCCGCTTCATTCATTCATCCATTCATCACTCGTCCAACACATCTCTGACCAGGGACGTCCTCCGGTCCAGCTCCGCACCAGACGCCCGAGTGCAGGCTGCCGAGACGCCGTCCTGCTCCGTGGAGCGCGTTCCGGGGGCTGGGTGAGCGGGCCAGGCAGAGACATGCAGGGAAACACATCTGAAAGTAACTTCTTGGTGACAGATGTAAAGAAAAAAGTAGACGAAAGTCAGGGTGGAGAGTGACCTGTGCCCATGGCGTGTCCATGAGCAGACCCCGCGTCGGGCAGAGGAAGGGGTGGAGGGGGGAAGACGGGGAGGCTGAGGGGGCCGGAGAACCCAGTGCAAAGTGGGAGCCCAGCTTGTCGGGAGCAGCCAGGGGGCCAGGACAGAGGGAGATGCTGAGGGCAGGGGGGGGGCCACATGGCCTGGGGACATGGCAAGGCAGGTGGATCTATCCTGGGGACATGGCAGGGACAGGTGGATCTATCCTGGGGACATGGCGGGTGCAGGTGGATCTATCCTTGGGACATGGCGGGGGCAGGTGGATTTATTCCGGGTGGGTGGGCTGCCTCGGAAGGGCCAATCCTCCTTCCCTGCGCTGCGCTGTGCGGGCCGGGGCATCAGGAGCAGCAGGGAGGGCTCCACTTCCCTCCCCCTGGTGAGCGATGAACGACGGCACTGACTGCTTCTCCTCCATCGCCTTTTAAACTCAGTGACGGCCTGGCTTTTAGCAAAGTGGCACACTCATGCAGTGCTGCCTAGATTTACATTTTTTCTGGAAGGATATTTGAAAATAAGCAATGAAAGCCTTAGGAAATTTCATAATATTAGCAACTTTCCTTATATTATACCCCGGAAATTTTATTCTGGGGAAATATTGATGGATCTGCTAATGGATTATGCAGAGACGCGGCCATAAGAATGTTCACTGCAGTGTTGTTTATAATGATGAAAATTAGAAACAACCTAAGTATTATATTTGACTCATTCATAAGCCCATATTCATAAAATGGAATATTGCGCCTCTATAAAAAATGGTGCTGAGGATAGACGTCTCATAAAATGGAAAGTGTGGGCGCTCATGAAGATGGAGAACAATTTACAAAACAATATACAATAAATACAGCTAATGAGGACAGGAAAATTTCTGCTTGAAATTACAGCACTTTACATTATTGCGAGAGAGGACAGAGAAAGCAGATGACAGAGTCTGGGACTGAACACAGGGGGCACAGAGACCACGCCGTCTGGTCTGCACACTGCCCCGGGAGGAAGCCCACAAGCTCCGCCGCAATCGAGGTGCTCAGAGACCACCAGCTCCTTCGGCTTTGTGCCGCCTTCAACCAGAGAAAGCCGAGTGCGCTCCCTGACCAGTCCCAGGGACTCGCTGCTCCAGCGAGCGGCCGCTCCCGGCCAAGGCCCCGGTGTCCACCGTGAACCTGACCCTCCCCTCCCCTTCCCTCCCCTACGTCTCCCAAGCACAGCATCAGTGGGAGGACTCCCTGCAGAGTCACGGTGGGTGGAGGATTCCCTGTAGTCACAGTGGAGGACTCCATGAAGTCACAGGGGGTGGAGGACTCCCTGCAGAGTCACGGTGGGTGGAGGATTCCCTGTAGTCACAGTGGAGGACTCCATGAAGTCACAGGGGGTGGAGGACTCCCTGCAGAGTCACGGTGGGTGGAGGATTCCCTATAGTCACAGTGGAGGACTCCATGAAGTCACAGGGGGTGGAGGACTCCCTGCAGAGTCACGGTGGGTGGAGGATTCCCTGTAGTCACAGTGGAGGACTCCATGAAGTCACAGGTGGATGGAGGACTCTCGCCAGGGTGCCTGTGGCTGGAGGACTCCTTCACTTTTGGAAACTCTGAGTAAGTTGCTCTGTCTGTTCCCCTGTGGGTGGTCTTTGTTATCTCAGTTTCCACCGAGGTCCCACTGGAGGTGGGCCCCAGGCCCAGGGCTGCAGACCCCAGCAGGCCTATCTGAGCCTTGGAAGTCCCCCGAGGCCTGTCTGAGCCTTGGAAGTCGGTTTTGGTCTGCGCCCAGCACTCTGTGCCCTGAGTCCCTCGGCTGTTTACTTGTGGTTTGTTGCTGGGTTGTACTTGGTTCCCGTTTGTCTGGCAGCTGTGGTGGATTGTCCGTGTGTTAATTTACCTTGCTGAGCCATCTAACAGTGCCGCCGTGTGTCCAAGGAGGGGACCCGGAGGCAGAGCCCAGGCCCAGGCCCCGTCGCCGGGCTCACACCCTGGGTTTGCCGTTCTCACCAGACTGGTGTCCACAGGGACAGACTTTGCCATGGGCCGCCATGGGGTTGGCTGGGGCTCTCCTGTGTCACCTCTGTGTCCCGTGGGCACGGCTGTCATTCGGAGGGAGCGTTCTGTCTGCTTTGCACCTGCCAGGGGCGCAGATCGCCAGCTCTGCGTTTGGAGGCTGCAGACCTGAGGTGTGGGTGTGACGCTCCTGCTGACGGTGCTCTGCGTCTAAACCTTCCCCTCCTCCAGGAAACCTCCTGCGCTCACGGGTCCTTCCGTTACCATCCTGTAGCTCGCACCTGTCATCCTGAAGGCCAGACTTCACCAAGGGGGCCGTGGGCTTCATCGGCCGCCCTGGAGAACATGTGACTCCATGGAATCGTTCAGTTGAGAGGTGCCTTCGAGAAGAAAGGAAACACGGTTTCTCAGGCCCACAGGGCAGCAGTCTGCGACTGGTGTTCAGAGGTGTCCAAAGGAAATTCTGACTTTAAAAAATACGCTTCATCAGAAGAAAGTTCTTTGGCCAAAGCTAACAAGCAAACTGACTTAAGCAACAGCAGACCAGACTCAGGTCCTTCGGAAGTCCCGTCTCCAGCTGCCTCCCTGTGCAGCCCCCACACTCTCCCCTGCGCCCCTGTCGGCTCCCGGCCGTCTTCCCTGTGTCCGGACACCTTCCTTTTGCCCAGTGACCCTTCTGAGACCCCAAGTGCCAGGTGCCCCTAAAGCCCACCCCGCCATGAGCTGGGTGCACGGGGAACGGTGGAATTTAGGCCTGGCCGGAGCTGAATTCGGGGCTATCAAAGGATTTCCCTGCCAGGCAAGGCAGCTAATCAGAGCGGGTTTGGGGTGCGTGCAAGGTAGGGCTCCCTGACCCACGCCGACCTGTACACCTCGGTCAGACCCGCAGACGCCGCATCCTGGAGAGCAAATGCTGATCGGCCTGACCCAGGAACGGAGGCGAAGGAGCCTCTTCCAACCACAAACCCGAATGTCAAACAAACAACAACCAAAAAAACCCCAAGTCCAAATGTAGGGCAAAGTCTTATAAAAGCCACATCTGAAACATTTCCAGTAAGAATCAACGAAGCCGTAATTCAGTTATGCAAACTGAAGAGAAGCAGCCGTCGGAGATTTCCAGGGTGGCCTGCACACATTTCAACAATATTCACGAGTTAAAGAAGGCGCCGAGAAACTGTGGCTCCTTGATCTCATTGTGTCACTAAAGTTAAGCCTGAAATAGGAGACCTAATTCGAAACCAGAAATTGGAATGGGAAATAAACTCTTTCCTTGAACTATGGCCCGCGCAGAATATTTTGTGAGAGCTCTGGGGGGAAGAAAAGGGGGAGAGAGAGAGCGAGAGAGACAGAAAGAGAGAGAGAGAGAGCGTGAGCGCCCACAATGAACTCAGGGCTCTGCAGACCCAGCCAGGTGCCGTCCCCCAGCGTGTGGGCAAGGACGTGGGTGGATTTTGTGAACAGAGGGAGCTGTAAAGACAGATCGTCTCGTTCCTTCACCAGATCAGTCAGGGAATTAACTCTAAATACGGCAGTGAACTTCATCGATTCCCGGTAGCTATGTGAGCTACTCTGTGTACGTCAAACTTATCCAGCCTCTTCCTTGGAGTGAGCACACCTCCTAGGCGGCAGCCAAAGATCGATAAAGACGGGACAGGAGGGGGAGCCGGGAATGTGCGGTCGGCGGGGAGCCGAGAGCCCTGGGGTGATGGCGTCGGGGGCTGTCAGGTCCTCACTGCCTGGACGTAACGGGGGAAACTGGCGAGTTGTCCCCCAGGGGTGCCCAGTGCTGGAGGCGTAGGGTTTTCAGACCATCTGTGGCAGGTGGGGTGAGCTGAGGGCCGGTCCTATCCAGGTGTGCGGGGCCCCCCCAGACCCCAAACCCGAGGCTCCCGCAGCACTGAGTGGGGACCCAGCTCAAGGGGGACAGCGATTTCCCCTGGGAGTTGTCAGGGGTTTACAGTCCCTTCTTTAAGCTTCTCTGTGTCCTCCGGGTCAAGGTCCCTGTCACCCAAATGCAGGTGACAAGTTTGTGTGGCTTTTGCTCCAGCCTGCACACAGGACGCAGGGAACCCAGTGTCGGCGCAGCTCACCCAGACGTCCACACCCCGTGGTAGCTAATGGGGGGTAGGACGTGTAGAATTCCATCTCAAAATTTAATTAAAATAATGAAAATAACTATTTTCCTACTATTTAATGCAAATTAATTTATAATTGCATGGATGAGCTTGTTCCTAAAACACGCGAAGGTCGAATTGGGTGTAGATTGCTCTGGGAACTCGTGTGGCCCACGGACTGGAGCCCGGTGGTCGTTGCACGGTGAGGTCGCATGGTGAGGTCACAGGGTGAGGTCACATGGTGAGGTCACAGGGTGAGGTCACAGGGTGAGGTCACAGGGTGAGGTCACAGGGTGAGGTCACACGGCAGCTCCTTCACAAAGCTTCAAGGGCTTCAAGCCTCTCCTCCTGGGGCTCCCACATCTTGGGTGCTCCTGTCTGTCTCCCTGACATTCCCCTCCTGCCCGAGCCAGGCTGGGGTCACCAGGACCCCTCTGCAGGGAGGAGAGTGGCCCAACTTCACGCACGGGACACCGAGGCCAGGGGTGTGGCTGACCCCGAGCTGCCACGAACTGTCTCGTTAGCCCCAGCTCTCGGGGACCCTTCATCCTGCACAGACACCCCATGGGTATCTCAGCCTCGTGCGCCCAACCCGGGCCTTGCTCTTCTCTGACTGAAGCGTCGTCCTCCCCCCACCCTCCCTTCCCGCCCCCGACAGCGCTCCCGGGTCCCTGTGCTTCCGGTGCCACTCTGTGGGCACATGACGGGCACCTGTCCGTTCCCTGCGAGGTCACAAAACCGTGGGGCTCCCCCTGCCCCCGCTGCCTCTCTGGGTGGCGTGGGGAGTGCGCTCACCCTGTGGCTTCTGAGGCACCACCGCCTCCGAGAGGCTCTCCCGCCACCTTCCGTCACCGAGGCCGCTCCCTGTGCTCCGTCAACGTCCCTGTCACCACCGTTTATTGTCTGTCCCTCCAGCAAGACCGTACGTTTGGTGAAGGGAGGACATTAGTTGATTTGGTTTGTTTTCTGCAACCTCTGCCCACGGCTGGGGACGGAGAAGCTGTGCACACCGAGTGAAGGAATGAAGGAATGAAAGAATGAACGCATGGCTCCGGCCTTCGGTGCTGTCCCTCATGGTACCTTCCGGGTCTAAGGTGCGGGCGACGAGGCTGCGTCCACATCTGCACAGCCGTGGTCACTCTTGGCGGGCAGCAAGCGCAGTGGCGGCCGTGGGAAGGCTGTGGGCTGCGTGTGTGTAATTGGAGGAAGGCAATCGACCTCGGGGGCTTCCCAGGACTGCCATCGATTCTCGTCTACGTCACTCTGTGCCTGGGCTTTTCTTGCAGTTCTGCCTTTTCCTGGACCCAGCACTGTTTTCCCCGAGTGGCACTTGGGAATTCACAGGTTTCCCGTCCACGGGCAGCGGCTGATCGGGTCTGACGCTGTCTTTATAGAGTGAGCTGTTAATAGAGCTGAAAACTGTTTTCACAGTGATTCCTTTTTGCATCTGCCGGATGGCTTGGAAGAAGTGCTCTGGTTAAAACAAGCACTTTGCTCCACGGTCTTCAACAGCGCAACTTGCGGTAGGAAATCCGAGACTGGCTTGGGGACTGTAGGACCTGGATTGCATCGCAGAGAGATGTGGAATCGCACGGGACTCACTGGTGGGGTCCATTTAAGAACATTGCAGATATTTTTAGTGACATTTAAAATATCCATAGCATGTCGGCACCGAGGGAGGGAACAGAACAGGGCTGTGGCGTCCTTTGTCCTGCCTGCGTCACCCAGCACCGTGCCTCGCACGTGACGGATGCCCAGTAAATATCACCTGGATGTGCGAAATAAAGATCGTTTCATGCACAAAACTCCAACAAGTTGCAGAATCAGGACTAGAAACTGGGTCCTCAATCCTGAGCCGCTCTCCACCCGTCTGGAGGTCCCAGCATGGCGGACGCATTTTCTAGGAATAATACATTTGCGTGACAATACCTGCTTTGACATTGGTACACACATAACCTATATCATATCTGTATGTTAACAAGCAGTATGAGAGATACACTTTTCTTTTTCTTTCTTGTTTTTAGAGCAACCCACGTTAAATAACTCTGTGCGGTAATATGCATGATCTAGAAATTGCAAAGGCATCATGGAGCAGAGAAAAGTATTTAAACACTGAAAGGGGAGTGTTTTGAAATATGCGGAGATACAAAGTAACGGCACTTTGTTTTCTGCTAATTCGGTACACACTAGAGTAGGGGGAGGAGACTGACCCACGATACAGCTGAACGCGGTGCTATTTTATGTGCTTATTTTTCTCACCACTCCCCTACACATCTGCAGCAGGTGTGATCTTTCCCTAACCGTACCTGAAACTCGCCAGGTCTGGATGTTTCTGCTCACCCTTAGGCAATGGAAAGCGATTTGGTCACTCTCAGCTGGAAATACAGTCCTTGGTCAGAAAATGGATGTCCACCCTCTGAACATACTCTTGTCAGAGTCCCCTCCTACCTCAGTTCACGCTGCTCTAGGCCGGAAGTCTCCAGAGACCGGAATATTCCCATTTGGCGCTTTGCTCTCACAGCTCACGTCTTCCGTTTGCCGCCAGCATCTGACCTGCAGGGCAGGGGCGGGAAGAGGGGTGGGGATAGGAGGCCTTCCGTGGCCAGAACGCGTGGAAGCTGCTTCTCTCTCTCCCAGTCTGGCAGACTTTAGCGTCTTGCTCCGTCGCTCAGGGAAGCCTCTGTGGTTCCTCCTACGTCAGCAGGCTGAGGATGTCCCCTGCACCCGGGACCCTGAGCGGAGCACCCTTTCCAGGTGGTCTTAAAGATGACATCATAGCCTCTCCTCCTCCCCCTGCCCAGGCCTGGTCCACGGGAACCACACCCACAGCCCTGCCCTGACAAGGCCCAGAGCCGGGGCCGCCCCAGGAGGTTCCCGCCGCGCTCCCGGGATACGCACGCAGCTCTCCGAGCGGCACACGGAAGACACTGGTGCTGGGTGTGGCAGGAAGCTCAGCAGACACAGGGCTCTCCTGAACTTCTGTCTCTTCTTAGACAATTTTGGCAGGTTGGATTTTCAATCAATTTGTCTATTTTAATTAAGTTGTTAATTTCAGTTAATGTGTTGGCGCAGAGTTGTTTGTAATATTATCTTTTGTCTGTTTACGGCATACGTAAAGGTGAATTCTGTGGCCATTGCACAGAGAACAGGTGGAGAAACACTGTAATTGCTTATACTATTTGTCGAGTGGTCCAGCGTCACAGGAGGCTCACGGTGAGAGTTAAAAACACAGACTAAAACCTGAAGCAGAGGAGATACGGAATTATAAAAATAATCAATCCAAAAGAAGTTCAGAAAAAGAGGAAAAAGGAACAAAGAAACACACAGGACAAAAGAAAACAATTTGCAAGATGACAGACATAAACAATAGCAACACTCACATTAAATGTAAACGATTTAAACCCCCCAGTTAGAATGAAGAACTGGGTTAGTTAAAAAGCAAGACCTCAATATACTCTGGCTACGAGAATTTCACTTTAAATAAAAAGACGTAGATATTCAAATGAAAATAACAAACAAGTATACCCCACGCTAGCACTAGTGTTACTTTAATCTCTATATTAATATCATACAAAGTGCATTTTAGAGCAAAGAGTATTACCAGCAGCGATGCCATTGTATAGTGACAAAGGGGTAAATTCACCGAGATCACATGACAGTCCCAAACTTCTATACACCCAACAGCAAAGCTGCAAAGTATATAAAGGGAAAATGGATACGATAAAAATAAGTTTAAAAAACTATAATTAGAGTCTGAGATTTGAAAACTGCTCTTTCAATAATTGATAGAATAAGTAGACAGGAAATAAGTAATGATGTAGAAGTCCAAGCTTGACATAATTGATGTTTATAAAATACTCCATTTCATGTTATTTTCCAGTGCACATGAAACATTTACCAAGACACGCACTGCACTGTGGGTCATGAAAAAGTCATAATAAATTTAAAAGTCATACAAAGGCTGTTTCTGAATACGATGAAATTAAATTACAAACCAAGAAGAGAAAGATCCTTGAAAAATCCCCCAAAATTTGGAAACCAAAAAACACATTTGTAAATAACCTATAGGTCAAAGAAAAAATCAAAAAGGAAATTTAAAAAATTAATTGAACTGAAATAAAATGAAAATGCCACAGTGATACACCAGATCAGTTCTTAAGGGGAGACTGAAAACAATGAATGCCTTTGTCAGAAAAGAAGAGAGCCTAGTCCATGACCTCCAGGAAACAAACAACAGAGAAAATCAACAAAACCAAAATCTGCTTCTCTGTAAAGATTTAGAAGCACGATGAATCTCCCGCAAAGAAAGCTCCGGGTCCAGATGGCCCCGGTGGTAAATTCTACTGAGGATTCAGGGAAGGAGCAGTCCCTGTTCTGCTCACAGTTGCAGAGAGGGGACAGGTCTCATTTCGCGAGGACAGCATTACTGTGATACAAACCAAAACCAGAACAGAGACGTAACAGGAAACCAAAAGTACGGACGAAAACCTCTTAGCAACAGAGCTCCAAACATTCTAAACAAAATTTTAGCAAAGGGAATTCAACAAAGGGTAGCAAATGAAGCGTGGTATTACCAGGTAGCATTCATCCCAGGAATACAAGGTTTTTTTAACATCTGAAAATCAGTTCATGTAATTGCCCGCATTAGCAATCTACAAAAGAAAAAAACATACAGTCGTCCCAACTGATGCAACAACAGCAACAACAACAAAAAAACCCTTGACAAAACTGAATACGTTTCCTGCTGAAAATTCTGAACAACTAGAAATAGAAGGGAACTTCTTCAAACTGATAATGTCTATGACATTCATAAAATTAGCATCATATTCAACATGAAAGACTGAATGGTTTTGTCCTAAGAGCAAAATGAAGACGTCTGCTCTTGTAATTTCTGCTCAACGTTGAACTAAAGGTTCTAACCGCTACAGCCAGGCCAGCATGCATGATACACACTTAACTGCATAGCGGCTGGGTTTGGAAGAAGTAAAACTGTCTTTAATCAGAGACGGCCTGATAGTCTAGTTAGAAAATTCAATTCGATCTACATACACTTATTAGGACTAATAAGTGAGTTTAGCACTATTGCAGACACAAGATAATACATAAAAATTAATTATATTTTTATATATTTGTAAGAAAAATCCAGAAAATAATCTAGAAAATACTCTTTATAATAGGATCAAAAAGTGAATACTTATGGACAAGTTTAACCATAGAGGTGCGAATCCTACGCACTGAAAACTACAAAGCGTTGCTCAGAGAAATTTAAGAACTGTGTAAGGAGAGCTGTAATGAGTTCACGGATCAGAAGATTCAATATTGTCATGACATCGGTCTTCCCCAGATTGATCTATAGATTCAAGACAATCTCAATATAAAAACCATCCAGCATTTTTGTAGAAATTGACAAGCCGATTCTAAAATTCACATAAGCACACAGAGGACATAGAAAAACGGAAACAGCTTTGAACAAAAGAACAAGGTTGGGGAACTCACGCCACCCGATTTCATGACTTATAAAGCTGCAGCTGTCAAGACAGAGGGAACTGGTTCAGAAATAGATAAACAGACGAATGCAAGGGGGGAGGAGGCCCAGAAATCGGTCCGTACGTGTATGAACAGCTGATTCTGACAAAGTCGCAAAAGCAATTCAGCAAAGACGGTCTTTCAGTGCACAGTGCCGGAACATTTGGGTGCGCATACGCAAAACGATGAACTTCGATCCGTGGCTCTCACTATATGCAGAAACTAATTGAAAGTGGGTCAGAGCTCTACAAATAAAATATAAAACTTCTAGAAGTTTATGGAGAAAAAAAGTGTGAGCTTGATTAAGGCAAATAATTCATAGATATGCTAAAAGTAAAATCCATCAAAGAAGAAACGGATAACTTGAACTTCATCAAAATTAAAAATTTCTGGTCTTCAAAAGATTATTAATAAAGTAAAAAGAGAGGTCACGGACAGGAAGAAAGCATTTATAAAGCATGAGTTCGGTGAAGAAAGTATGCACAACATTTATAAAGAACTCTCACAAAACTCAACAAGAAAACAACAGCCCTGTACAAAGTGGACAAAACAAACCACCCACCGAGAAGGATACACAGGCGGCAAATAAGTGCACGGAGAGACCCAACACCGCCAGTCATTGTGGAAACGCAAATGGAACCACAACGGGACAGCCCCGCACGTCAGTCAGAACCGCGAAGATTAAAGGCCGATCCCACCCACATCGGGGACACGGAGCAACCGGGAGGGCCCCGTGCCCGGGGGGAGCGTGGCCACCTCGCAACACCGTCGGGCCGGTTCTTAAAATAGGTTAACAGCGTCTATAATCCCAAAATGCCTACTTTGGTCCTTCGCACCAGGAGGAAATCTCTCCCCCCGGGTGGCGGCAGGGAGGGTCTCTGCCCTGAGACCGTGCAGAGCCCCTGTGTCCTCGGCGTGGAGGGTCCCTGGAGCACAAGAGGGACTGTCCCCCGCTCACCGTCTGGGGCCTTCTGGTCACCCCAGGCCTCCGTGTTTCCTGCGTGACTGTGACTCAAGAGCATCAGCCTGTGGAGCCCTCCCACCACCAAGGAGAATTCTTAGCGCCCACGTTAACCTCACGGGATGAGACGTTCCGGGAAAAGCCCCCGGGGCCGTGAGCATCTCTGCCCGGGTCCTGCCCCTGCTCGGGTGCGGGTGGACCTGGGTGGGGCCCTGCGGTGTTCTGCTGCGCGGAGCCACTCCCGGCTGCACTCGCGGTTTCTTCCTTCCTGGGCGCTCATCGACACGCAGTGCAGACTCACACGCTGCTTCACCCCTCCCCAGGCTGGGAAAGTGACGACTAATCAGGAGTTTCTCACTCAGAAAAATGTTGCACTACTGAGTATTTATTTCTCGGACTGAGTGTCTGCAAGTTCCCAATTAGCATGAGACATTTTCTCAGTCCAGTAAAGACCCTCGCAACGCTGTCTATTTAAACCAGGAACGCTTTCTCTTTCTTAGTCAGCCATAATCTGATCAGACTTCAGAGAGGTTTTTTTTGGTCCATGCTTGTGGAAATGTGAAATAACTAAGCAGTTAAAATTCATGATCTACACTTTTGTGTCATTATTATTGCATTAGCATGAAATTATACTTCTAGTTAGTCATAATTATGCTCATAATTATTCAATTTATCACTATAGGTCCTCCTGGAAGTTTTATTGGAGGATTTATTAACATTAATAAATTGTTTTTCTTCATCTCCACATTGTGAATTCTCCTCATGTGCAATGTGATCTATTACCCATAAAATTATAACAAACGCCGAGCCTCGGAGGCTGCCCGACAGGGCGAGGGGACCTTTGTCAGTCCATCGGGTCGTGGCTCCACTGCCAATGTCACAGGGGGGTCCCTTTGTGCCACCCGACCTTCCGGCGGTTAGAAGGTTCCAGGAAAGGCTCAAAGCGCCAGGGATCGGAACACGTGTCTCCACCGTTCCCACCCAGCCCCATCCCGGAGCCGCTCTCTGCGGCTCACAACCCGGGCAATCGGACTTAACATCCGGCCAGCCGGGCCCTCCTGTCTTCGGACGCACGGCCCCCGACACAGGGTCACTCCCCGTCTTTGCTCAGCCATGTTGACCATCCGGTTTTCCTTTTCATTCTCCTCCCAGAGACAGAGTCTCCTTTTCGGGAGCCCATCCCTGGCTGCCGCCACCTGCCGGCCTCTCTCTCTGCCTCTGAACTCTGGGAGTCTCGCCCCAACTTTCTGTCCCACGGGCCCCTGTTGCAACCTTAGAATACGTGACAACCTTGGTGGCTGTCACGGACTGAATGCTTCTCCCCAGAGTCCGTGTGTGAAAGCCTTAAGCCCCGGTCCGGCTGTGTTTGGAAAAGGGGCCTCGAAAGAAGAATTTACGTTAAATGAGGTTGGAAGGGTGGCCCGTCTGACAGGGTTACTGTCCTTGTAAGAGACACCCGAGAGCTCCCTCCCGCCAGTGAGGACACAGCGAGAAAGTGGCCGTCTGCACCCGCAGGGAGAGCCCCCGCCAGACACAGACCCGGCGACACGTCCATCTCCGACTTCCGGCCTCCGGAGCGGTGGGGACACGGAGCTCTGTTGTTCAGCTGCGCGGTCCGTGGCATTCGTTGTGCCTGCGCTGACGGCGGCGGCGAGGCGTTGGGTGGTGGTTACTCGCCGCGCTGAACGCGGTGTGCCGTGGCCCGCACGAGTGGCTCACCTGGCTCGTGTTTTGCTAGCTGGTTCACCTGGGATGTTTGTTTAATCCTCTCAGCACACCTGTGGGGAGTTCCGTTCTTAGCCTTTCCACAGGGCGGACGGCTGAGGTGGGGGAGGCCGCCCAGGGGAGCCCCTCGTCTCCCAGTGCCTCGCCGTGCGTGGGTTTCACCTGCGAATCCTCATGGCGGCCGCACTCTCAAGAGCCCAGGGCCTGGCACAGCAAACGGGGACGTGCACCTGCTGACCTACACGTGAACGGGCCGGGGCCCTGGGCCCTGTGCACCACCCGCATCGGGCTCCAGAGCAACTGCGGGGTCTCTGTCCACGTGGCAGGAGGCCACCGAGCCCCCCATGCTCTGGGTATCAAATGCAACTCAGAGCACACAGGCCGTGTCAGATCCGTGCTGCATGCTGACGCCACACGGGTGCACTTCCTGAGTTGCGGTGCTGTGGGGTGGAGTCACACCGCATTCATTTACATAGCTGTAGGAGGAGGAGGGAACGTAATAAAGTGATAAATACCCATTGCACAAACGACACAGCGAGTGCCACCCCCTTGCTCTGCTCTTCCTTGAGGCGCAGCTCTTACCTGGGGGCTGGTCACGTGGCTTCCGTCCCCAGTGAGCACACACCTGTGTGCGGTGGTGATTCTGAGGCCCCGACCACACCAAGGCAGGCCCAGGGACCCCTGAGAAGAGCCGTCTGCGAGGTCCTGCTTGGGGCCCTCGTGGCTCAGGTCAGCTCTGCCAACGGTGTCCCACGTCCCCGGGCAGCATGGGGGTGATGTGGCCAGGGGCCTCCAGCTTGGAGGGAGTTTTCACTGGGAAGCCTGTGCTGTCCTGCCCTGGCTCTCTTTGAACCGCTTCAGCTCGGACACACCCAGGGGACGAGGCCCGGACTCCGCGGGAGTCCTCACCTGCTGCTCACCGGGAGACCAGGAGACCGGAGGCTCAGGCAGCATCACCCGGAGCTTTCCCGGGGGCGAGTGAAGCCACGGCCCTCCTTCATATGTGCTGCCCCTAACCTCCATCTCCCCCTCCCCCCCGTGGAAAGGCTGTGTCCCCGGCCCCCACATTGGATGGAGACCCCAGCCTGGGCGAGGGGCCTGAGGCCCAGCAGCCGAGGTTTCTCTCCTCCTCTGAAGGGTGCCTGGGATGCAAGTTGCAAATGGTCAGGTCGCTGGAGTCTGATTCGGAGCTACCTTGGTTTAAATATGGAGCTTTTTATTCATTTCAAAAGTTCAGGGGCTGCTTACCACACAAACATAAAGGAAAATAAACTCAAGTGCATTGCAAAGAAACGGCTGCACCATATTCATTACGTAATTAATTTAATACCTTGATTTACAGCTGTCTACGAACTGCGAATTGCTTTAAAACACCTCCCAAAAT
Source organism: Avahi laniger (assembly GCA_963575035.1). Lineage (NCBI taxonomy): Eukaryota > Metazoa > Chordata > Mammalia > Primates > Indriidae > Avahi > Avahi laniger. Next base: position 25,062 of record CAUYSK010069429.1, read on the forward strand.
GAAAATGCATTTGGGATCTGCCTGCGTGACCACAGGTCGGAGCAAATCGCCACCACTGCGTTTCTCCTGCTGAGTCCGCTCTTGACGGGGGTTCCCAGTGACGTGGGCATAGATCTGGAGGCGCAGCCCATCTCCGGGGCCTTATCCGGGCCCTGTCGCCAGAAAGAATCTAAAAGTTCTACGTGTGGTCGTGCAGAGATGGGTGGCATTCATTACTTTTTACTTAATTTTTATTCCTAAATTTGGAACGCGAGGTGCAGATCACTTTTAAATTATATTCTCACATGATAAACCAGCAGCCCAGAATACGCGGCGACGTAATTGAATAGAGATGAGACCTTAATGCGGAGTGATGACCGCGGGCGGCTATTTTGGGGCCGACGCGGCCGTGGACGGACAGGGAGGGCTCGTTTCGCACGGGGACCCTCCCCACCCATCATCATCTCTGTAAAAAATGGGCTAATTTGGGGACGGCGTCCGTGGTCATTACACTGGGCATCAGCGTGGCTGTCAGCGCCCGGACAGACGAGGGGCTTCTATTTTTATCCTCCCGTCCCCAGCAGTGTGCGGGGCGCTTGCGGTCCCGGGGAGCCCGAGGCTGACGGGGCAGGCGTCCTGTGACCGCCCAGGCAGGGCTGCCGCCGCTTGGGCCTGGCGCCCGAGCAAGTCGCTGAGGAGGAAACAGGGAGAGAACCCGCTTCCCTGGGAAACCGGGTCACTTGGGGCGGCGTCGCCCGAAGGAGGAGGGCAGCGCGGCCTTCGCTGAGACGAAAGTTCCCAGCAATGGAAGTGCATCCGCTTTAATCAACCCTAATGTTGTGGCAAAAAGTCTTTTAGGCCAATCTGGATTTTTCCTGGATGAAATGGTGTTCCCTTGTCTGAGGCAAATCTTAGGGATTCTTCATCCATAAAATACGGAAGGATGCCAGTTGGAAGGACCATTTTACAAAGGTGAACAGGGGCAGAAATGTAGAGCTTAATTAGATTTACCTTTCAGAAGGAGAGCCCTGCTGGTCCTGTCGGCCCAATCAGAGCTGAGCATGGCTGTAAATCGAAGTCAGTAAAATGCAGCTGTGTGACTGGCCAGACACCGCGGTACTGTCCCTGGCACCTGCTGGTCTCGGGCCGTCCTAGGGCTTGCTCTGCCGTAGCTAGGACCAGCGCCGCAACCTGCAGCGGTCCCCACCGGCCCAGCTGGGGTGGGCAGGGCCAGGCTGCCTGAAGGGGCCACGCCTGCTCAGCCGGTGTCCCCACACCCTCCCGGGTGGTCAGAAACTTCGGCCAAGCTAGCCTCCTGCTGATTGTCCCGGGGGAGTCTCCGCAGCCCCTCACACCAAGCGCAGTTACCCGGGGCTGCTCTAGGCGGTCCGTTCCTGGATCCAGGAACAGGGCTGGGCTCCCGAGGTGGGCCAGTGCCGGCCAGGAGACCCCACACCTCCCTCAGCTCGGAGGAACCTGGAAAACCCATCGCCCTCCCCCCGCTAGGAAGCCTGGAGAGTTCCCAAGAGCTGAGCCTTTGCCGACAGCTCAGTGGACCCGCAGCCTGTGCTGCAGGGCGCATCCGAGGCCACCTAGAAACGTGAAACCGTGAAATAAAAATCTCAGGGTGTGCGCCCCCCGCGCCCGGTGATAGCTGGTCAGCGCGGGAGGGCCTAACACGAGGGACGTTGTTCACTGACCACGCAGCTACTCGGAATGCGGAAAGCAATGGAGATCTCGCTGTAGCGTCATTCTCTTCCACTTGCGTTCATATTAATAAACGAAAAGCGATCGTAGTGTGCGAGGAAAAATGGAAACCTCCTGGTGGCAGACGGGCGACTATGGGACACGCTGCGCCTGGCTCCGGAGCGGCACGGCGCTGATCCTGCGTCTCGTAAACTGGATGCCGGGAGCAGTTAGGCCTCAGGCAGCCCCGGGTTCCTCCTCCTTCGTCGTGTTTGTGGGCTGTGCGCCAGCAGCACACCCGGCCCCTGGTAAATACCCCATCGGCGCCGGCTGCTGAAATTGGCAGAGCCAAGCATCGGGCGGCTTGGGCTCCAGGCTGCAGCCACCAGAGCGGTTTTTCTCAGCAGGGCCAGCCCCTCAGCGCCCACGGGGGAGGTGGTGGTCAGCCCAGTTCACACCTGGCACCTCAGTCACCCTGCCCACGCCTGTGCCCTGGCTCTGGTCACACAGAACGGGGAGTCTCTCGGAGGGGCAGAGGAGGCAGGTCCCCGCACACGGGGCTCTTGGCCAGGACGGCCTTCTCCTCTCAGGCTTGGGCCGTCCTCACGCCGCTGCAAAACCATGGCGGGTAACGAGCTCCCGGAGCAGCCGCGCCCTGGAGTCAGCTGCTCGTTGGAAAGCGGCAATTAGCACTCTCTGACCCAGACATCACTCACCGTGTATTTAGCGCGAGTTTGCAATTATTTTCACTCACATTAGCAGGCTGCACTGCTACCAGGAGGTATTAGGGGCTAAGGGTTTTCCCTGTGTGCGCAAACAGGGCGCAGCCGTGCCCAGCCGCTGGTCAGCTGTGGGCTGGAGACCCAGGCAGGACCTGCAGGCCACTCTGCGTCCACAGCCTGGGACCAGCTCGTGAGTGTGGCCGCGGCACAGGGCTGATGGTTCCGGAAAGGCTGTGAATGTGGGAGAATAAATTCCTCGTGGATTTCTGAGCAGAGACAGTGGCAGAAAGGCCCTGGGCCTCCTGCGTTTGGAGCCGTGACCCCGGAGAGAGGCCGCGACGCCCGTCTCCCACCTCTGCACACAACTTGGAGAGTCACAGAGCAGCGGTCGCCAGGGCCGAGCGACTAGACACGCCCCCCGGCCCACCCGGGGAATCCGGCACAGCCGAGCCCGCCGCCCTCCCACCACACGCGCTGTTCATGCGGGGCCGCACCCCTCTCCCATGGGGCCCCAGTTGGGCCTGGCTCTGTGCCCTCCTCACCAGTCCCGGGTCCAGGAGAACCTCGCCCGGGGGTTAGGGCAGGTCTCAGTCTTTGATGATGGATTTATAAGGTTTTCTGTAGACAAAAGCATGATGAGATTATGCATTTGAATAAAAACACAATTATCAGGTCTTGTGGTTCTTGACAAATAACCGAATTTGTTAATCTAAACATCTGGGGTGGCACCAAGGATCCCCTGCGAGGATCTGTGTCCTGTGTCTTATGTCCCAGGTGACAGACACCCAGCAGAATGGCACGGCCAGTGCTCTGTGGGCCCAGGAGACAGACGATGCCCCAGCGAGACAGGCGGCCGAGGAGGGCTGTGGCCTGGGCTGCCGCACAGTGGGGCGAGCTTCGCGTGCCCTGCAGACCAGCGCTCCTGCAGGTCTCAGGTGAGGCGGGGAGGGTGAGTCCACCTGTAATGACACGTTCACAGCGCAGGGGAGACCAGCGAGAGCCGGCGCGGACCAGAGTGGGAGTGACAAAAATATACACGGCTCCGCTGGCGACGCAGCTTCCTCAAACCAGCCGACTGCCCTGTGCTTATGACACATGATCGCACGTGCTCACATTTCGTATAAACATTACGGCAAGGGCGGGAAGTGCTTTCCAATAGTTAAAATGCAGACAGGCCCATTCTAGGACTCGAGGCCGTGAATAAAAGTGACACTTCGCAATTGCACCTTGCTGGGTGGCCGTTTAGTGCCAGGACCCCTCGCAGGTAATTGATTCTTCCTTGCTGGGAAAAGCAAATGCAGGATGGGCTGGTTTTATTCCTACTTATGCGCTTTGCTTTAGCACGGAAATTGTGACTTTGGGTGAAATGAGTTAGCCCACGAGCAGTGAAAATAGTTTTTTTAGGAAGATTCGAGGGTGGGGCTAAGCCGAGATGTGCCAGAGCTGACTCCGGGCCCCTGGCCAGGCCCGGGGCAGGTTCTCGCCTGCAGGAAGGCCGGGGTGGGCGTTCGCTCCACCTGCTCAGGGTGTGCCAGTCGGGGTGTGTCGAGGTGTCCTGCCCGGAGCCCCTGCTGTGGCTGGCGTGGTCAGAGGGTCCAGCCTTGGTCTTCCTTGGGGCTGCCGATTGGCAGGCCTGAGTGGGCTGCGGGACACGCCGGGCTCGAGGACAGGGGCCAAGACCACCCACCGTCTCTCCCCCGCGGCTGGCTGGTGCCCTGGCCGTCCTTGCCCCGCGTCTCAGTGCCGGCTCTCAGCCCTGGGCCTCCAGGAAGCTCTCTGGCCTGGCTCTCACCTGGGTGAGGTCATCCTATCTGCCCTCACAGCTCTCCAAGGTCCTCGTGGGGCACCCAGACAGGAGGCCCCATGGTCCTTGCTCTTGTGGCCTTGGGGTCTGGCTCCCGCGTCTGTCCTTCCTCGGAGCTGCTGTCTGGGCTCCCCCTGCTCAGTGCCCGGTGCTGTTGGCTTCCGTGTGAAGCAGCCAGCGGGCAGCGAAGGGGCGATAGGGCGCTAGTGAGAATGTCGGGGTTAGGGTTAGAGCGCGCTGAGAAGGCAAAGCGGGATGTTCTGCTGAGCCGGTGGTTGAGGGAGTGAGAGGGTGGAGTCCGGCACGTGTGAGCGGCAGGTCACGCAGGGGCCTGGAGGGTTCTGCCCAGTGAGGCGGGGCTTGGGGGGCTCTTGCCGAGGGCTTGGCTTGGGTGACGGCAGTTGCTGTGAGGAGCGGGAGCCGAGAGTCCAGCCAGGGTCAAGTCCCTGGTCTTAGGGGGCACCGTGGCTTGGCCACACCGGCTGTGGGAGGGGCGCACGGTGGTCAGACTCGGGTGTGAGTCTGTGGCAGAGCCAGGCGGGGCCGGCCGCTACATCAACTGCAGTTGAGAAGAGGGAGGCCTCAAGGGGGTTCCGAATTTCCTGGAAGGATGGCGTCTCCGGAAAGGATGCGCTAGCCTGACAGGCGGCGTGATGCAGAGGGCAAGGGGTGTTGGGAGCTCAGCGTGTTGACTGGGGACGCCTTTGCAGAGACGTGAACACTGAGGACTGCAGGGATCCAGGGGACGGCTGAGACCGCACACATGTGGGGTTATCGTGTACCGATGGTGTCTAACGCCGTGAGACGTGTTAGTCCCCAAGGTGGGGGGGGGTGCAGAGAGGGTGCAAGTCCTTCCCCCTCCCTGCAGACACACAACCCGGGGCTGAGGGTGCAGCTCTGCCGCTGCCCTGCCACGGCCCACACCGCCGCCGCAGAGCCCCCGGGGCCCTTGTCAACACATAGGTGCCCGTGGCTGAGCCAGCACCTGGCACAGGGGCCTGGGCCTGCTCCCTGCTGCTGTCCGGGCTGCGTGCTGCGCAAACGCAAGTCAGAACCGTCCCCTGCGAGGCAGGGCAGCCTGTTGAGGAGCCGTGGGCGCCCGGAGTGCCTGCTGGCTAGCCCTGGGCAGAAGGCTTCTCGGCACTGGGTTCACCGCTAGCCCAGGGCGCACAGAGGCAGGAAGACGCCTTGTCCCCAGCTCACGTTGACTGAGCACAGCTGTGTTACGTCCGAGTAAACAAATTCCGGCCATCCTGTCACCTGAGTGGGCTGACGGGGCCCCGCTAAGATGGACTTGGGGGGAGTGAAGGTAAACACCAAGAGTCCCCCCGCCAGGCAGCTGCGGAGGTGACCGCTGCGGCGATGGTGTCGGTTCCCAGCCTGCAAACCCAGCACTCCTGGTGCCCGCGGCTCTCCACCCCCCAGAGGAAACATCTCTCTTGCGATGACGCATGTCTCTGGGTGCCAAGGGTGGACCTGCGTCCAAAAACATTCCCCAGATTGCGATGTCCATCCTGCAAATTTACACCTTTGAAAACTGCTCCACATTAGAAAATTAATACCCTCCAGAGGAGAATAATATTAGTGTTAATAATCTTTTTTTAAATAACAGGTTTATTGACACAAAACTAACATACCATATAATTCACACACTTAAACTATAAAATTCAAGGTTGCAACCAACACCACAATCAATTTTATGACATCTTTGTCATCCCAGAAAGAAACACTGTACCCGTTTGGCGGCTGCCGCCCATTTTGGCCAAACCCCCGCCCCAGGCGGCCACCGACTGCACCTGCCCATGTCAACGTTCTTATCAATGGGGTCACACAGGGCGTGGTCCTTTGTCACTGGCGTCCTCCACTTAGAATAATGTTCTCAAGGTTGATCCATCTTGTAGCGTGTATGGTACTTCATTCTATTTATACCTAAATAATATTCCCTTGTATGGCTTAACACGTTTTAATTATCCATCCATCGACTGATGGGCAATTGGGTTGTTTCTTCTTTGGGCCTATTGCAAATGCTGCCATTATAAACAATGCATATCTGTGTGCACGTCTCGTTTCTCTTGGGTAGACACCTAGGAGTGCGATTACCGGGCCACATTGCATCTCTGCGTTTACCATTTTGAAGAACTGAGATTGTTCACAAAGTGGCTTCATTACTTACATTCTCACCAGGAGTGTGAGAGGGTTTCGACTTCTCTGCATCCTTGCCAACGGTTGTCACCTACGTTTTTTAGCAGAGCCAAACTTGTGACACTGAAGCAGTGACTTATTGTGATAATGGTTTTGATTTGCATTTCCCCGGTAGCTAATGACATTGAGCAACTTTTCAGGTTTATTGGACATTTGCATGTCTTCTATGGAGAAACATCTATTCAAGTTGTGTGCCCATTTTTAATTGTGTTATCTTTTTACTCTTGAGTTGTGAGAGTCCTTTCCATGTTTTGAACACAAGTCCTCTACCAGGGATGTAATTTTAAAGACGATTCTGTGGGCTGTCTTTTGACTTCTTTAGTGGTGTCATTTGAAGCACACGCATTTCAATTTTGAACACATCAAATTCATCTACTTTTTGTTTTTGTTGTTGTTCTTCATTTGCTGTCACACCTAAGAAACTGTTGCCCAGCCTAAGGTCACGAAAACTTATGCCTGTTTCTTCTAAGAGTTTTGTAATTTAGGCTCTAGACGCAACTGTTCCATCTGGAGCTCACCCCGTGTGTGGTGTGAGGCAGGGGTTCTCGCCAATTCTTCTGCGCCATTTGCTGAACAACTGTCGTTTCCCACATTGAATTGCCTTGGTACCCACGTCGGAATTCAGTTGACCACAGAGCACAGGTTTATTCCGGATTTTCAGTTTTTCCCACTGGTCCGTATGTTCATCTTTGTGTCAGTACCACACAGACTTGACTACCGTCATTTTGTCACAAGTTTGGAAATCAGGAAGTGTGAGTCTTTTGTGTTCTTTTCAAGGTTACTGTGGCTATTCTAGATCCTTTGAATTCCCATGTGGATTTTAGGTTCAGCTTATAAATTTCTGCAAAGAGGTCAGCTGGGATTTGTTAGGTATCACATTAGGACACTAGGATGCCTTGTACTGGTGTGTGGGTGACAATACGGTCACCTGTGATGGACCTAGGGTTGGGGAGAGACGGGACAGGGTGACACTTTCTTGCTCCCCGAGGGCTGTCAGGAGACACTGTTGGGAAAAGCAGAGGGTGGCGTCTGACTTCAGGACGCCCCTGATGCCTACTCTGGGCACTGCACTGTCCCCGAGCATCCAGGGTGACCAGATCGAGCCCCGATCTAGGTTGGTCTCATCTCGATTTCTGCCAGTGCCTGTTTGAAAGTCACGTCCTCAGAGAGTGACGTTAATGTACTTTCTGCCCAAAACCCTCCACCAACAGGATCCAGGCCCCGTCACTGTTCCTCACGACGACAGTCGGGGACACATTAAGATCAGCCTCCTGGCTATGTGGTGTTGTCCTGCAGTTGCTGATGGAACCAGCGTGGCCACCTGGCTCGGCCCCGCCCTGTCCAGCGCCCACTGGGCTCAGGTGGGGGAGGCTGAGCAACCACCCCCTGCCCTGCCCGGGCAGCCAAGGTGCCGGCCCAGGGTTTCCTCTTCCCGCGGTGCCCCGAGGCTGCTCCTGCAGGCTGGAGTCTGACTGCGCAGGGCTTGGTCTTCAGGCCCAGCCGGCTCCGGACACCAAGCATGACTCAGAAGGGTCACGAGAATCCGTCCTGGACCCAGATGGTCGCATTCAAGTCCCGGCTTTGCTGCTGGCTGGCTCTTTGGCCCTGGGCGGCCACCTGACCTCGTGGGACCTCAGTGTCCTCCGCGGTGAGACAGGTCTTGTTCGCACCTGTTCCCCGGTCACTGTGAGGACGGAGCGGGTTAAGGTGCGTGAGGCTGCAGTCGCCGGCACAGGCTGGAGCTGTCGTTCTCTCCTATTGACATCCGTAGCCAGTAAGGGGCAGCCCCTTCCCTCACGTCCAGGAATCACAGATTTCACTCCTTTCACTTTACTGGAAAGTTACAGAGAAAGGACAATTTTCTTCTTTCCACTTCGCTGTTGAGATATGATTTCTTGCCAAGATCCACGTGAAACTGAAAATGAAACATAGGTGTTGACTGACATAAGCTAAAGGCCCCGGCAAACACGCCACGTCCACTGTATCCTTGTTCCTTGTAAAACCTGCTCCGCGCTGGGCTGGCGCTGTGTCAGGCCCTGCAGTGACTGCGGGCTCGAGGGCGGCCACGGAGACGCCAGGGTGTGGCGTCCCACGACTCAGCATCCGCTAGGGAAGCTGGAGGTTTCCCTCCACCAGCAGCAGTTCAGTGGGGAATAGCGCCAGGGATGCTTCTGTTTATCCTCGTGAGTCTTCTTGGAAAATGCAAGTTAGACAATATCCTAGTACATTACAACTTATTATTTTTGGCATCCAAATGTCAAGATTTAACTGTGCCGCAGGAAAAAAATCTTTGAATATTCCCGCTTTTCTGTTCACTGTAGGAAACTGTAAGCAGGACGTGCATGAGATTTGGGGTGAAGGTAACATTTTACTTCCCCAACAGGGGAGCAAGGACCCCTCCCCCACTGCCCCAGGGACCTCCAGAGCATCCTTGGCATCCAGCCCAGAGAAGCGCGGCCCCCGTCAAACGGCTCGGAGCAGAGGAACAGGCGAGATGCCGCAGCACTCTGGTGATTTATTAATGACGTTGCATAGCAGGCTTCCGTTCGTCTGTTTACTGGAGAAAATTTGTTTCCTTCCAAAGTTTATGAGCTTAAAGTAGAAACAGGAGATGAAAGTATTCCAGGGAAGAAGTAAACCTGCCTTCCCAAATCAGTGAATTTTCTAGAAATGAGAGTATAATGGAAGAAAAGGGGCTTGTTTTTCTCCAGACAGCTCAGCCTGAGACTGGGTGAGTGTCTGTGCAGAAGCAAAGTCCACAGCTCATTCCACAGCGGGACGAGCTCCAGCTACGTGCGGGGTGGTGTCCAGGGTGCTGGAGCCCCACGGGGACCCAGGTGGCTGAGGCCCAGGGCCTGGTGGGATCTACAGGTTAGTGGGGCAAAGAAGTCGCTATGGGATCACAGCGCCTGGGTGAGGAGGCCGGGGCTGTGGAGAGAGAAACTGCAGGGGCCCCGCGTGGGCCGTGCAGAGCTCGCGGGTGTGCGGGATCGAAGGGACCCTCTCCTGGCCAGCAGGGATCTTGTAGGGACACGGGCAGAGGGCAGGTCTCACTCACCGTGTGGCAGGCACAGCTTCCCAGAGGGCTGAGTCTGTCCATGGACGTATTCCTCGTGGGCCCACGCATGTCCCTGATGAGGAACAAGTTGCAGAGGCCCATGTCCCAGGTTCTCACGGCTAGACGTGGTGCAGCCCAGACTGGAACCCAAACTCTGGCTCCAGAGTCCATCTCTGTCCACGGGGGAAACTTGGAGGGACACAGGCCCTGCGCCGGCGCTGACGGTGTCCTCGGTGAGCACAGCCGGGAGTTTGTGCTGCTCCCCTGGGAGCCTGAGGGCTGAGGTCAGAGTGAGGCTGGAAGGACGGAGAGAAAGTGGCGCTCACTGCCGAGACCACGCGCGTGGACGAGTGAATGAGCAGACGGGCGAACGGGTGCAGGGAGGGTGACTGGAAAGGGAATCTGGAGGCTGCCAGGTGGACGCAGGAGGGTGCTCTGCCCAACGTCTGCATTCCGGGCTCTGCCGTGGCCACCTGCATCCGGGGCGCCGAGCCCGGCCCAGCTTCCCGGCTCCTCTGCCGTCCTCTCTGTCTCCGTGCTCGGCTGGCAAGCCCAGTCCTGGATGAGCCGCCCATCTGTTCACCCACAAGCGAAACCATCCTCCTGCCCCTGCTGGGAACTGCCCCATCCCCGCCGCCTTCGGCCACGACGTGGACTCTCTGTCATGGTCCCCAGACCCCCGTCCCACCCTTGGTGTCCCAGCCACAGGGCTGTGGGGTCAGGGAGCACAGATGGGAGGCCATTAGGATAACCAAGGGGACATCTGGGGGTGACTGGTCCAGGGCATCGGCTGAGAAACGCCGTGGGCCAGACAGACTGGAGGTCAGGAGCCAGACCCACCAGGCTCGGCCACGCCCTCCCGCGTTTCAGAGCGAAGCCATCAGCCCAAGGGAGGGGGCACTTTTGCGCGGAACAGAGACCTGCGGGGGTGGGAGGCCAGGGCTTGTGGGCCGGGTCATTTAGGTCCACCGAGGCCACCTGCAAGGTCCCTGCTCAGCCTCATTCTCGGGACTGCCAGGCTGAATAGGCAAAGGTGACCAGCCCTCCCAGGCTGCCTGGGGCTCAGAGACACGAGAACGTCAGTGTGAAACTGGAACTGTCCAGGACTAGCAGGACAGGGCTGGGGCCCGAGGGCTGTGTCAGTGTCCTGGGGCTGCCACAGCAGTTTACCACGAACATAGGCTCAAAACAACAGCCCTTTATTCTCTAAGGCTGGGGCTGAATGCCCAAGCTCAAGCTGTGTTCGGGCCACAGGCCCTCGGGGCTCCCGGAGGATCCTCCTTCCTCTCGGCTGTGGCCGCAGCCTCCATCTGGGCCTCCGTCCTCGCGGGGCTCCCTGCGTCTCTGTCCCCCTCACTTCTCTCCCCTACGGACACCAGTCCCCGGACTTGGGCCACCTGGATAACCCAGGGTGATCTCACCTGGACGTCTTTAACTGATCACATCTGCAAAGACTCTGTTTCCAATAGGGTCCCTTCCCAGTGCTGAAGGTTAGGGTGTGAACCAGTCTTTTCGGGGTCACAGTTCTCACCAGGGGGGAAGGAGACACTCACGGCTGCCCGTGAGTTTGGTTCCAAAGGCAGCGTCCCCGTTCAGCCTTCAAGCCACACGCTAGCGCTGTCTTTTCACTCGATAACACACCTTAGAAAATACCCAGGAAGGCCCCAGATGGCAGGTCCCACCATGTGTGTGAGCTGGCGCGGCGCTGGCCTTTGCGGAGCACAGAGGGATGCTGGCCGGGAGGACAGGTGCGGTGAGGTCGGGCGCTGGGCGCGGATTCCATGCGGCCCTCTCCCGCTCCGGAGGCTTTTCAAATTTTTGGTGATGTTGCTGCACCACCATAAAGGCCATGACACAGTCTGAATAATTCTAAACAATACAGTGCAGCGTTTTGTGTGTCAGTGAAAGTCACATTGGAAAGTTTGCTTTTGACAGTGGTGAAGTAATGCCGAGATCAATGCACCAGCCGCCGCTCGGCAGGCAGAGCCGGTGACCTGCCTCTCCGATGGTCAATACCACACAATTAAGATAATAAAATGCGGAGACGGAGGGGCCTCCGAGGTCACCCAGCCCAGCCCTTCATTGAGCAGCCGAGGAAATTGAGTCCCGGGGAAGGGCAGCGGTGGGCCAAGGTCACCCGGCGCTTGGCCAGGAATGACAAGTGGCCAGGGTCCGATCCCTGCGCGCTCGCTGTGCAGCGGGCGCCCCGGTGACAACGAGCACGTCTCCGTCTGTCCTCTGTGTTCGCTCGACTCCGACGTGCCTGGGGAGTCCTTGAGGCCTGTTGTTTCTGTGCACTCTTGTTGGGAGATTGATCCGCGGCATGGCGCGATTCCCGTGGCCCCAGATGCTCAGCCAAGATGGGCAGAACGGCCCCGTCCTCACCGGGTCGGGGGAAACACACCGCAAGCCCCGATGCCCTGGAGTGCTGGAGCCAGCGTGCGTTCCAGTTGCAAATGCTCCGGGAGCATCGTCCCATCCACTCTGGGAGACACGTTTTAAGGATCGTTTTGGTGCCACGAAGCATTCAGGCCTATCTGCGTCAACTTTCTGAAGCCAGTTGGCTTTGAGCAGGGCTGGCTGCGTCCGGAACGGGCCGGGGTGGGCACGTGCGTTTGATCCACATCAAGCGAGGCTGCCAGGATTTAATCATCCGTTTCCCTCCGATGCACACGCGGGTGGACTGGAACAGCGTCGCTGTGTTGGGGTAGAGAGCAGAGGCTGCAGCAACTGCCAGCTGCTGATAATGACTCAGATTGTGCTCTTGTGAAATGAAAGTGTTGGGAAAAACAGCGGAGGCAGAGCGAGGGCGGCTGGAGCAGGGACGGATTCTCCGGCGGCGCGGCAGGATCGCCCGTGTAAACAGGAGGCGCCAGAGGCTCCCCTTGGAATCTAAACCGAGCTGATTTTCCGAGGCAGCCGAAACATGCTGAGCACAGTGGGTTCCACCTCCTGGAACTCTGGCGCCTGTCCCCGCTGGATGACACTGTTTGATCAAATTTTATTGCAGTGACAACCAACAGAGGCTTGTAAAACCTGCAGCACAAAATGATTTATTACCCTGGATTAAAACCCCCTTCCTTCCTCTGCATTTGAAGAGCCTCGTTGCGTGGAAGCCCAGGGCTGCATTCTCCAGCTCCGCACTGGGACGGCGTCCCCAGAGAGAACAGGCAGCCGGCGGTGGGGGCAGCCTCGGGGCGGAGTCCCGGGAGGACCACCTGGTGCCCGCAGGTGTCGGGAGGCGGAGGCCCCAGGCTGGCCGTGCGGACATGGGCTCAGGTGGGGGCCTGCGCCGCGCTATCTCCAGGGGGCTTTCGACCTGGGCCCCACCGGCTCCCACCCAGATGGCTGCACTGGATGTTTTAGGGTGGAGCTTCCACCTGCTTGTTTTCCCTTAAAGGTCCCCAGGTGGTTAAAGTGGAGATTGACCGGGTCCAGCGAAGAACAAATGACACAGACACATAGTAAACAAAACCAAACCAGGGAGCAGCAAGAGAGGGTTTTCCCCTGCCGCGTGCCGGTGTCAGACGATGGGTAGAGGGTCTCCGGAGCGCACAGCCCGAGGCCCCCCACACCTATTTCTTTTTCTACCTAAGATGAGGCCGGCGTGCCTTTAAGACTCCCCTGCACAGCGGCCACAGGTGTTGCTCTGCAGCAGACACTCCACAGAGCTCTTGGAGGCACCTCCCGGAGCCCAGGGCCAGAGACCCGCAGTTGGCCGGGCCCGTGTGCCGTGCGGGACTTTAGTACTTCGGGGATAGAACTGGAATCGAACATCGACCGAGAACCCGAGGGCTGCACGCGTGTCCTTCATTCACACCCAACAAGGCGTGGAGGCCAGACCGGGCCGTGGGGGCCACAGAAGCAAACCAGGGACAGCAAAATCAGGGTGTCTCCAGCTGTTCACGCCAGCGTCTCCCTAGCCCAGAACCGGCCAGGGCACAGGTGGCTCTGTACGGTTTTATGCTTGAGTTACCTGCCCAGGACTGGCTCCGCAGTGCGCCCTCCTGTCCTCGCACTGAATTCCAGGTGAGACAATCTCACGGGGAAACCATGGAAGTGGGGACCAGAGGTGCTGCCCCTCCTGGACTCTCGGGGAAGCCGCCAGGGACGGGCGTGCACAGTGGGATGGAGCCCCAGGCAGGACGGGAGGCGGCAGCAGGTGTGGGCGACCCGCACTGCAGGGCGAGGTGCGAATCCGAGGGGTGCGCCCCGCCTGGCAAGGCTCTGTGGTCATTTAACCTGGGGGTATGTCTGAAAGCAGCCTCCTGGGGAAGGGCTCAGGACAGCGCCCGCACTCCGCAAATGCAAGCGTTTGCCAGTTACGTTTTGAAGGTTGATGGTGATATACTGTGTGGCAATATTAATACAGGACAAAATAGATCAAAAGCAAAGCTATAAAAAAAAACAATGATTATTTCACACTGGTACAAGACAGAATCCATATTTTAGGAAAGTAAAATTTACACAGCACATCATAAAATAGCTAAACACACAGAAGAACTGTACGACCCTTTGAAAAGCGAATGTAAATGAAACCGCAGGAAACGTCCTTTGGCATGGCAGGGTGACTCCGCTACAGCAGAAGTAATCATAACGTATTATGAGGTAATCCTTAGTACATGTAACCGAATGTGGACGTACCAATGCACACATGCACATGTAGTTTCATGCCATGTACTCAAAGAACATGACTTGTTCGACATTGATGGGAAGCTCCCAAAATTTATACCAGGCCATAACGAAAATGTCAAGAAATTACCAAAACACAAATCAATCATCGTATCTGACTAACAATAAAATAAACCAGGAGTTTAGTAACACAATCTCAAACAGACAAAGTTTGGCTTACTCCGGAGGTGTAAAACTGAAGTAATGTTAGTTTCAAGTAAGTGGTCAAGGAAGTTGTGTTGTTGCTGTTGTGGTTGTTTGTATACGGATAACAGAGCACTTCTGAATATTTATCTGGCAACATATAAAGTGAGACAGTTGGCCAAAGATATACTTTGAGGTACATTCACAGCCTTAAAATGAAAAAAAAAAAAGACAATGCTAATATTCCCTCAACTGAAGAACTTAGGAAAATAATGGAGAATCCTGAATAAATCAGGAGGAAAGGAATAGTAAGAATGAAAGAAGAAATTAATGGATTAGAAAACAACAGAATTTATAGACATTCATTGTTCTGTGTACTTCAAAAATTAAAATTTTAAAACTGAGGAACTCTAACTAGAAAATGAAATGAAACATGATTATTGATATAGACAAGGGTCAAATTTAGACATTTAAACTGCATATGTTGCAAACATAGTCTAATAAATTGGGCATAAAAACTTTGATAAATGGATGCTATTTCAGAAAAACAAATTATCAAATAAGTTGCAAGAGGCAGAACCCTCAGGGATCCCGAGTTCTAATCACCCACCTCCAGGGCAGAGGGACGAGAGTTGAGTTCAGAGCTTCTCCAACACAGGACGCTTTGTCAGGAGAAGAGGAAACTTTGCTAAAATTGTCGACAGGAGGCTGGTGCGTCTCAGGCGAGCCGGTGCCCAGCCTGTGGTCCTATTGACTGGGTGGACGAGTGGACCCTGGGGACCAAGGAGACAGACGTTTAGGGACATTTGAATTGTGGCTGGATTTGTCTGTGGGCCGCGAGTCAGAACTGGGGTCGGTCTGAAGCCCCTCGCCCGTCTCCCCTGAGGTGGAGCAGCTCAGCACCCCCCCTCTCCACCCTGCACCAGCCCAGCCCCCGCACCAGCCCGGCTCTCCCTCCTGAGCAGCTGCTGGAATTGCGCAGACGGAAGACGTCTTGGACCTTCCCGCCAAGGCTGGGAAGTTTGCCTGACACCAGAAGGCGCCCAGGGAAACCAGGAACTGCTCGCTGCCGTGAGGAGGGGTCCTGGGGATGCCAGAGGGGCTCGCAGTGAGCGGAGGGGCGGGGAGGTTGCTGCTGGGGCGGATGAGGAACAATCTCAGCACAGCCCCCAGGGCAGGATGCATGTTTATCGCTGCTCATTAATTGATGCCTCCGCCCAGAATAACATCATGGTTCCGGGTAGGCAAATGCCTGTGCCTGTGTTTTTCAAGGTTCTGTGCCCAGGGCCGCCCTGCACTCGGAGTCCGTGTGCTGCTGGGTGAACACGTGTGTGTGCCGCCTGCCCGCATCCCTGCCCGCCCTGGCCTGGCCCAGCTGAGCCCCCTGGTGCTCCCTGCAGACCACGGTCTCTGAACCTCAGCCTGGGCAGGGTTGGGGGTCTCCATCCCCTAGGAGAGGAGCTTGGAAACTTCCGGATCTAATGTCTTATGACTCTCACTCTGGCCTGCCGAAGGTGTTTGGTGTGCCTAGAAAGGAACAATCTAAGGCTCGGCCACCGTGGAAGGAGCCTTTGCATTTTTCCTTGAGAAACCGTTAGCTCATCAATATTGAGCAAAACGCCATTGACATGCACGCTTGATAGAGAAGCTGGAGCCCAGCCCGACACGCACACCTGAGGGTTCACTGCGAGTGGGACACACCCGGGTGGCCACCAGCCCGGCCCCAAGTGACAGACAGGGATGGGAGCGTCCCCTCCCGCAGAGCACTCTCCACCCACCTACCCCCTGCTGTCAGCTGAGGGTCAGTTCATTGCATTTCTGTTTATGGACGTGTCTAGATGCTTCCGAGGTTTGGGGATTTGCACCTTTGCTTTTCATTTTCTCCCACCTGGTCGCCGTGAGCGGGCTGGCCTAGGACTCCCTCGGCCGAGAGGCAGAGCCGTCGGGCCATGCCGGTCCCAGCTGTGTGTGTCCAGCGGCGTTGGCCTGTGTCCGGCTGCTGAGCTGTGGCTGCAGCTTCCCAAAGAGCAGAACCCGGCCTCGTGCGCCTGTCTGGTGACACCTCGTGGGTCCGCAGCGCTGCTTGCTGGTGTCGACGCTTAATTGAGGGTCGTTTCTCCGACGACTTGCTACCTCTGTTCCCGCTCCGCGGGGCGCTCCTCTGCTCGGTGAGGCTGCGCACAGGGAGGCCGAGTCCGGGTGATGGATGGGAGACCAGCTTTCCTCGTTTGTCTTTGTTTTGCGTTTCTATTTAACGATAAGGGAAAGTGGTCTCACACGGGATTGGAAAGGGGGCAGCGCAGTGAGCTTGCAATTCCTCCTGTGCTACCCACGGGCCTGCTGGCCCGGGCGGCTCGTTAGGAAGAACAGCCCCTGCGGAGCAGGCCGGGAGCGTGATTAAGGTGGTGCCCCAGGAGCCCCAGTGGGTGGCGGAGGGAGGGGGCCTGGTTGTGAAGGAGCCACAGCCGGGGCGGGCGCTTCCCGCTGAGTCCCGCGAGCTTCCAGCGCCTCCAGGGATTCCGTCTGAGGACAGCCGGCCTGCCCTCCTAATCTCGTCACCTCCTGCTATCGGCTTAGCGTCCTGATTGATCATGCGGAGTCTGGGCAGTGCTGGGCTTCTGTCTCAAAGGGGAGAGCTTCTGGAGGCTTCTAGAAGAATTAGTCTGCAGGCATTATCCAGGAATACTTGGAAGGCTGCGGCCGCGTGGACAGTGCTGGAGACTGAGCGAGTGAGCAGCTGGACTGCAAGGGTGCCAGTGCACAGGCTTCTGCACGGACCCTGGGGGTGCCATGGATACGTGGCTCGTCCCCCCAGCTTTCTGAGGCGGGTCTGATGCTCTTTCCCTGTTGTTATCTGGAAAGGGGTAAATAAACTTAGGTTTCTCAACTCACCTAACAGAATTTACCACTGGATGGTAGTTAGTACATCTCTTACCTGTGGGTAACTTCCGGTCACCACGAGGCTTCAGGTAGATTCCCCCACCCATCCCTACTCCAGTCCAGATGTGGGGGGCGCCTTGCTGCCACCAAGCTTCTGTGAGACCTTCCCAGGGAACAGATATGAGAAATGCGGTTGTAAAAGCTCAAGGCCACACAATAATATCGCTTAAATCCAACACCGCAGCGTTCTTCCTGAAATTTCTCCATCCAGGAGTGAAAATTTCAATTTCCAACCATATTAGTCCCAAAAGAGATTACTTATTTGCTCTATTTTGCAATCACACAAAATTGCTTCAGATTTACAATCAAATACCATGATCAACAAATACACCAGGTAAAAATCTAAAAATTAGCATTTATTGTCAGCTTGTTAATGGCTTCAGAATGTATCCTTCTAGGTTTATGCAATTAGCTGTTTTCATCATTTACATGAATTAGTTATTTCTCTCGTCTGCGTTATCCATCATAAATGCATATTTATAAGTTTCATTTAATTTTGTTTGTGTTCAGTTTCAGGGTTTGCTTTAGTGTCTGTCTGATTTTACTTTTTGGATACGGCACAGTTCTATAATAATTCTAGACATCTATTCCACTGTTCTCCCCACCCACGTAGGTGGGAAACCACTGCTGTTCGTTTTGGGTTTATACCTCTCGTATTCTGTTTTGCAAGTGTGCGTGCGTGTGTGTGTCTATGGTGTGGTGTGTGAATGTACAGTGTGCGGGTGTGTGTGTGTGGTATGTGCATGGTTCCGTGGGTTGTGTGGGATGTGTGTGCGAGTGTGTGTGCAGAGCAATCCATTTTAATTACACTCTACACAACCCTCCTCTTGGGATGGACGTTGGCTTGTGTGCAGCTTTTTACTAGTACGGATAACACTGCAGTGAATCCCTGTTTCAGTCGTAAGCAGGCGTGTCCAGGGTCAAGGGGTAACGGGTGTGTAGCGTTGCTCCCCTCTGTGGGGTCCGCACTGTCCATCGTGCCCCGGCGTGTAGGAGAGGCCGGTTTCCCCTCCCACTGAGAGGGCTGCCTGACAAGCTTTCAGGTGTCTCCACCTGACAGGTGAGGAGCTATCTCAGCGCAGCTTCGATTTGCATTTTTCTGGCTGAGCAGAGTCCAAATGTCCTTCTGAGGGCACCTGGCCTCTTGGAGACATGTCAGTCCGTGTCACTGGTCAGCTCAGCCCCGACTGGTCATCTGCCAGCACAGCCTGCCTCCCAAGCTCAGGCCAGGGCGGTTTGAATCTTGGTCTTTCCTGGACCAGAGCTCTTGTCACTCACTCCACAGTACAGGAGCACACATATTCCATCTTGTATGCTGGACCCCCTGGTTCACATGTACCAAGGGTCCCCTGGCCTGTGAGCAGACACCTGAAGGTCCACAGACCCTCTGAGTGCAGTGGGTGCCCAGCCGTGTGCAGTGGGATCCCTTAAAGGATGGATGGATGGATGAGTGGGTGGGTAGATGGGTGGATGGGTGGATGGGTGGGTAGATAGGAGGGAGCTCTCAAACTCACCTGAAGCACAGAGCCAGTGAAGAACGTGGGAATGAGAGACTGCTGTGACCCATGCTGTCTCCAGTCTGAAAGGCTGTAGAACAGGTGCCGGTGGTAACTATTTTTTTTCATGGTGTCAAATAAGAAAAAGAAGTAAAAATTATGGGGGTGAGAGACTGGGCAGTTAACAGTGACTTTCAGAAGAAAGTCCTGCAAGAGGAAGGCACCGTCCAGCATCAAAGAAACACTCAGTCATACAGAAACCTGAGATCCTGGGAAAGAAAAAAGATTCTGGAACCTCCAAGAACAAAGCTTCGGGAAAGTAATTATGGGCCTGAACCTTGGTGACCCCGAGGCCATGTGGGCCCGACTGCCAGCTGCTCCAGGTTTTACTGCAGCTGGAGAATGAAAAGTCCAATAGCCTGGAGCCCCAAAGACGCCCCTTCCCCTGCAGGGGCTGGGACCGCCCTGGAGACGTCCCGCCTGGGACTCACCCACCTGTGATCCCACCACCCAGGGTCCCCGATGTGACCAACTGAACACACCAAAGCAGGTGACAATCAGTGACCAGGGTCAGGGCAGCTCCACCGAGGCTGGGCTCAGAGGAGCCTCAGGCGATGTGCAGGAGCATTCTGGGAAATGTGGGATTTTATCCACTGGCCCCGAGGTTTCTTTCAGGGAGGAAACTGTCCATGCTTAGGAGCCACTGTTAACTCGGAGACGGAAGGCGAGGCCGTGGGGGCACATCTTGCAAGAAAAGAGGGAGGGAGAGAGGGATGGGAGGAGAGAGGAGGTGAGAGCGACACAGGGAGACCCCAGCCGGGATCGCACAGGGAGAGACTGAGAGCTGCGTTCAGTGCGCCAGGAGCACCGCAGCCAGCCTGGGCCCCTCGCCCTGGTCCCCTCAGCCTGTGCTGCTCCAGTCCCTGCAAGGAGCCAGGGCTCCCCTGGGGTTCCGACTGAGAGCGCGATTGACAGTGCCCTGCGCTGGGATAAGGCATAAAAGGACTCCGTGCAAACACTTGCACAGCGGGACGCATCCGTCATGACTCCCTGGGGACACCTGTCCCCGGGAGAGAAGTTGGAGGCTGTTGGCGCAGGACGGCGCGTCGTGGAGCGCCGCCTCCTCCTGAAACCGTGCACCACTTCTGTGCTGCTGCTCCGTGGGGATTCATAAATTGGTTTTGTCTCTGTGCGTGGAGTGAGTCTGAGGACTGTTAGCATCTCTGATGTTGTTGCTTGATGCCAGGGGCTAGCGCTGACCTAGCAATTCCTTTCCAAAGAGATCCTCTGGGCCCAGCTCTGGGAGGCCGTGCACTGCTGCGTAGCTTTGCTCCCTTTAATCTGCTACCTGCTGCAGGAGACAGAGCGAGGTGCGGTCCGCTCACTTGCTGTCATTGGAGCCGCAGTGAACTGCCTGGGTTGGCACCTTGGCCCGTTTGGACTCTACTCGTCGAGGGTCTATCGGCTCCGTCCTGTCCGCGAGGGGCACTGGGGCCGCCTTGCAGGATTCGAGGCGGGGCAGCCGCCGCCTCCCGCTGCAGACACCCTACCGCGTGCACAGAAGGGCCCTGGAGCCACCCTGCATCTGCCAGACCTTGCGCCCCAGAGAATCATGCCTGGGTGCCAGGGCGCCACCCCTAGGGCTCCACAGGGGCCCCCAAACCACCGGCCCAGCAACATCCGCGAAAGCAAAGCTGTACGGGATAAGGAGACGGGAGCCCACGGAAGGGGAGCTGCCTCCACAGCCTGGCAGGGCTGCGGGGGCTCGGGGGAGGGTGAAGCTCGCGTCTGTGCCCCTCCCATCTTGCGCCATCCAGGTGCTCTGCAGTGTGGCCCCTCCTGCGGAGTCCTGTGAAGCCTTATGGCCTGGGCTCCTGCCTGCCCACCTCCCTGCGCCTCCCACAGCCCCAGCGTGGAACCCGCCACCGTTCGGCAAACTGGCGTTCACTCTCAGAGTGTCCCTGCCCGTCCCGCCCTGCACCTCCTCAGCCTCCCACCTCCCACCGCCCACTGCCCACGCTGTCTCCTCCAGGAAGCCCTCTGCACCCCTCTGCGCAGGGCCCTCCCAAGCCCTTGCTGCAGCTGTGCCTGAGCCCGTCTCTGCACACAGCAGCCCTGAGTGCCCCGGGCAGGGCACCCGCCAGCGTGACCAGGCCAGCACTCCCTCCCCGGCCACTGGTTTGCTTAAACGTCTGACCTTGAGGCCAGAATGACCGGGCAGCAGGAGAGGCCTGTGCTGGCTGCCGGTCGTGCTGGGTGCTGAGGCCCTGGTCCCCAAGCGGCTGAACCACACAGTGGCCAGAGCCACGGCCTCCCCTAGCCGACGTGTGGACAGAGGGTGCCCTGACCTTGGCTGCCCTTGGGGACCTCCCCAGCCGTGCGTGGGCTGAGGCCCTGGCTCCTCTTTCTGCCGTCTCAGCCTCACAGCTGTGCACGCAGCCTCGGACCCGCCCAAGGTCCAGTCAGGCCTCATTTCCAGAGGACACGGCCCGGCCCAGGACTTGGGGCTCCCCAACCGGTGAGGATGGACAGACTTGTGGTTGGGGCCGAGCGGCCTCAGCCCCTGTGAAAGCAGCAGAGTCTGGGGTGTCCTGGGCTCCACGGCGCCCTGGGCTGGCTTGGAGGCGGTTCCAGAAAGGTGTGTGCTTTGGAGGCCGGTGGCCCGGCTCCGGCTCCGTATTCTCCCGCTGAAATGCCATGTGGCATCCCCTGGAGGGAGGTGCCCGTGGGTGCTCTGTGTGGTGTTAGAGGTGGTCGGTCAGGTGGCAGAAAGAAGAGAGGCCAGGAAACAGTTCACTGTGCTCAAAGGCCCCGGGGGCTCCTCCCGTGGGGTTCGCAGGAGGCAGCGGGGGCAGGGCGGGGAGAACCCAGCTCAGCTCGACCGGGGTTTCCGGCCAGGCACAGCAGGTCGGGGGAGGACTGGCTGGCCTAAAGGGCTCCAGCATGCTCTACCTAGGCCGCGGGGCAGAGTAATGTTGCCCCGGGTGTTGGGTGGGAGGCTTTGCCTGCAAAGGCCTGCTCCAGGCCGGGCTTTTGCTGACTCTAAGAATTGGCCGCCCCTGGGGTGGGCAGTCTCTTTAAAAGTGTTAAAACATCAAAACATAAAGAAAATAAAAACAGGACAACAGAGAGGGTTCCTACCTGTTGCCGGCCCGGGCAGAGCTGTCCTCGGCCGGGGCTCCTCGCCAGGCGGGGCCCCAGGCTTGGGGGCTCCGGGGATGGCGCGAGGCGGGAGGGCTGGGCAGTGGCCAGGACGGTGGCGCCGGGACCGTGGGGTGGGTGGCCTGACCTAGCAGGCGTGGTGGGCAGCACGTGTCTGCCGGGCTCCTGTTCCCTTTACGTGGAAGGAGGAATAATTTCGCTTTTTCTAGCATCTCTCTTCATAAATCCATCTCCGGCCTGCTGGGCGCAGGTCAGGATGCCGGAGCCTGTCCGGATCGCAGGCTTCTCCTCCCTCCATGCGTGCTGCTCCGCACTTCCCAGGGAGCTCCGTTTGTCGCATCTGGGGCTCGTTCTTTGAGAGAAGCTTCAGGAAGTCGAGATTCTACCTTTTTGAAGGAGGGCTGTGTTCGTGCTCTGGGCTGCCAGAGAATGTGTCAATAGCTGCCACGGTGGGTGTGGAAGACGGGCCACGTCCACCGCCCCCCTACGGTCCTGCGCACAGGGCTGCGGGCTGGTCCGGGGCTCAGGGACAGCAGTGTGGGGCGTGGGGGCGTCTCCCAGGCCTCCTCTGGCAGGTGCAGCCTCCTGACACCGACGGAGGCAAGGACGCCGCGGTGATGCCGTTCGCAACATGGTCTTCCTCAGAAGACACTAAGTCACCCCCTAAGGCTCTCTAGGCGTGGAGTTCGCAGGTGTGTGTGACGGCCTCACACCTGCATTTCTTCTCCCGGGCTGGCGCTTCCAGGGTTGCCACTAGGTGCTGGCGTCTCCTTCACAGAAAACCGCCTTGTTAGCAAACAGCAACACCTTCCAGCCCTCGAAACATCCTACCGTAAACGCAGTGGGGTGCTGTGCCTTACAAATGGTAGAGTGGTAGATTTTGTTGTGCAAACAAAACTGGGAAATGGCGAACGGTGGGGTGGGGTTCTCTGCGTGCCGCTGACACATGCGGGGCAGGATTGAGCCCCGCACACTGCAGGGCAGTGAGGGCCACGGGCGCCCCGGGAGCGTCCAGGCCGCGGGCCAGCCCTGCGCTCACAGGCTTGGTGTTCGTGGCGTGGTTTGTGCAGTTTCACCTTTGACCTGGTCAAATGTCCTTTGCTCGGCCACTCACAAGCTGGGAGCCCCACATCTCCCACAAGGTGACCAAACGTCCCGGAGGGTCCCTGGGGGCAGGTGGGTTTCCTGGAGGCCGCTGTGCACCTTGAAGCCCCTCTGCGAGACCCCACCCCACTGCTCTCGCCTCCTCTGGCTGCACAAGTCGGTGGCCTCCGCGGGGAGTGTGTCCTCAGCCTGCTCTCTGGGGCGTGAGGACAACCTGTGACCCAGACTCTGCTCTGTGTCCCTGGAGGACGCCGGCCTGGAGTGACAACCCTGCATGGCCGCCTGGTGCTCCCAGCTCCCGGCGAGTCCTTGCTCCCCCTGGAAACGGAGGATTCTGCAGACACCCCAGGTCCTGCTTGCACGACCTGCCCCATCTGCCAGGCCCCCTGCTACTCTGTGCACGTGCTGGGGCATGGAGAGTCCCGCGACCTCATGCGCTGAGCCCACCTGTCACCTGTCAGCCACCGTGTGGGACAGTGGAGAGAAAATGCACCGTCGCCCCAAGCAGCCACCGTCTTTTCTTCCACGCCTGGCGCCACTGTTGGCGGGACTTGCGCATGGTCTCCTTGGCCCGCTCCCAGGCTGCACCGGTAGACCGGGAGTCTGTGCTCTGCGGGGTCTTCGCATGCCGAGGGCGCCTCCTTCAGGACGATGCCTGTCTGCGGAGAATCTTTTCTGACGGCCTCAGCCAAGGCCAGCTGCCTCCCCCGTGAATCGCGCCCACGTCGCGCTGCGCCTTCACAGTCCCGGCTCTCCAGAGTCGCTCTGTGCGCAGGCTGCGGCCTGTCATCACCCCTCTGTCCCCAGGGGTCCCTGTTGTGGGGACCTGAGCACCCTTTGGTGCCGTAGCCCAGCACCCTGGCCCATACTCAGCCCTCAGGGCACTTGATTGCTGTTTGTTGAGTGAATAAAGGAGCGAACACGGGACGATGTCACACAGCTGGGGAGGGCGGACTCCGAATTTGCCTGTGGAGAAGGTCGTCCGCCCCTGACTTGGCCCCCAGGGAAATCTGATCTTAAAGGAAAAGCAGGTGACGCCACATGGAGATTTGTGAGCTGCCAGCTTCCAAATTCAGGTTGGTGGTGACTCTGTTCAGAGCGAGCGCACAGGCAAACCACCCGAAGACGGCAAACAGCACGGCAAGTCGCGGCAGGGCTGGCCAAGGCCCTTCCACACTCCCGGGGACTCTACAAGCTATGGGCTGGTGGGAGCCTCACGGGGTCTCCTCGTCCAAGGACTCCCGGAGTCCGGGCAGTGGCTCAGGGAAGGAGCTCCATCACCTGCCCCCCGTGGACGATGGCTGAGCAGGGGCCCCTCGTGGGAGCTGCAAGACGGAGGGGCTTCGTGTGCAGTGTGCAGGCCCAGCTCCCCACCCGGGTGGTCCCTGGCTGGGCTCCGCAACGCCGTGCGTACAGAGAGGGCCGGGAGTTCGGGGGTCTCTCTGCCCACGCTTGAGCAGGCGTGTCCCTGGGGCCTGTGGCCCGGCCCTGCTGCCGGGCGGGGAGGCTGACCCGCGGGGCCAGGATGCCGTGCACAGCGGCAGAGCCACGCGGCAGGGAACACACGGGGTGGAAATTCCTGCGTGTGCCCGAGAGGCATGTGGGCAGGGCCGTGGCTGGGAAGCTTCTTGTCAGCGCACCCTGCCCTGCTCCAGAGCCCAAGGGCGGACACGGCCAGACACGCAATTAGCCAGCACTGAGTGCGATGCTCACCCAATAGTAACAGCTGCAGAGTCTCAGGATGCCACTGCCATTGATAACTGGGCCAAAGACAGGAGCCCTGGGGCCAGGAGATGCCGCTGCACGATGAAGGGCCGACCTCCTGGGGGCGGAAGCGCTGAGAGGTGGGAAGTCTCGCGCCTGCTGGGGAGAGCGAGTGGATGCAGGTCAGATGGGAGGTTGCGGCCTCCGTCAATCCTGACGTCTCTGGTGAGGGGCGGGAGGGAGGCAGCGCCAGGGTGACCGCGGGCGCGAGCGCGTGGGGAAGACACTGACGGCCCATGGTGGCTGGGGCTGCCGAGCTAATGGACCGACCCACGGGGACAGTGGGCATTAAATAAACTCATAAACTCCCCAAACCAAAAGCCATGCTGAGCTTCCAAAGTGATTCAAACAAATAGCAAATAAAAGTCTAAAAATATTGAAAATCTTTTAAGGAGATTACTCCAGAGGCCCAGCCGGACCACTCGAGCTCTCCATAAAGATATTACAGCTTTTCTTTCTTTTTTTTTTTGACATTGTGGTTTTTATGAGAAGACACTTGGCAACATTTTCCCCAGCGAGTCTATCATTTCAGATCACTTTTGAAACAGAAGGTTGACTTTTAAATAATTTACTAAATCACTAAAGAATTAGACACATCTTTTTCATACTGTGGCCACATCCAACTCTTGGGGGCGCCCCCTTGGCAGCCGACCCCTCCGGCATCTTCTGGTTAACCCTTAGCCTGCTTAACTTTTGTAACTGGGAAAATGCAAATGGAAATTAAAATCGCAGTGTGTACTACGAACTCCTCACCGGAGTGGCTCAAAAACATAACAGTATTAAAGTGTTGGAAAAAGTGTGTGAAGATGAGTAACCAGAACCCTGGCCCACGGCTGGTGGTCCTGTAATCGGTAAGTGCCACTTGAGAGCTTTCCAACCTCACAGCGGTATCTAGCAAAGCCAGGAGACCAGATGAAGACAGGCACGAATAATGTGTGTAGACGCGTGCACCAAAAGCGTGCGGCCAGGCTCGCAGCAGTATGTCCACAAAAACCCCAAACTGCAAGGAGTTCAAATGCCGCGTGGACAAACTGGGAATGTTCTCTGCCGGCTCAAGGCCAGTGAGAGCCACAGTCAACAGTGGAGACCACGCGGTCCAACCTCGTGAACACGGTGGTGGTGACAGAGGCCAGATGCAGGAGACACACACGTCACAGAAACACAGGACACGGCGAGCTCGTTCCGGGGGAATCAGAGTGGTGCTGCCTCGGGAGCCGCGGCGGCTGGGATTCGGGAGGAGGCGGTGTCTGGGAGCCGGTGATGTCTCGTGTACTGACGCAAGGACCGCCTACCCACGTGCACTCGCTGTGTGAGAATCCAGAGCTCTGCGTTTGTGATCTTGGCACTCTGCTGAACGTGCTGTTCTTTGATAAAGGTTTTTGAAAATATCCACGATCCTTTTGCTTATATCTGATCCAAACATCCCCCGGGCATCTGACGCACGGGCAAGCCGGAACTGACCACACTGTTGAACGTCCTCGGGGGGCTGTCCCCTGGGTCCATGTCCTTGGCCAGAAGCTGTGCAGGCTCCTCCCTCGCTGTCCCAAGCTGGGCCACCTGCTTTGCCCAGGGATGTTAGCCCCGTGGTGGGAGCAAAGGCTTGAGCAGAGCACGCCATGTCCCCTCCATCCCACGCACCTCTGTCCCGCCATGAGAACACGCCTGGGCGGCCCAGTGCGGGGATACGCACAGCAGACACGGTAGGAGGTCAGGCCATGCTAGAGCATTAGCGACCGGCTCTCCCCAGACACGGCAGCGCTGCCGACCCAAGCTGCAGCGTGAGAGAGACCAGAGCTGCCCCGCTGTGCTGTAGACCGGAGAGTAGCAACACGCAGGCTATTGCCTCGGCGGCTGAGACGTGGGCTGGTCGTCACTCAGCATTCCCTCGGCGACAGATTACTGATACTCCGCGATGAATGCGAGTTGCTCCTGCAGAGTTCGTGCTCCAGCTACCCCTGGCCCGAGGGTGCAGGTCATGTGCCCACCTGGCCCCCACCTCACGTCGGCAGGGGGCTGGGAGCCGCTTCCTGGGCAGGTGGGAAGGTGTGGAATTTTTTTAAAGTGCATCTTAAAAGCATCGTGTCGAAGGAGGAAACTCACTCGCAAAGCCACTGCTCGCCTGGGCCCAACAGAGACACTCCTGGTGAGCTGACCATGGGCAGACCACTGGCATGGTGGTCACAGAAGCGCCCACAGGGACAGCCACGTGAACATGGATTTTCTTGCCATGAACGCAAGAAGGTCTGGGCACGCGATGGACCCAAGTGGCCCTGGAGATCCTAGACCACGAAGCCCCCAGAAGGCACCAGGCGGGCACGGTCGGTTCTCTCCCCAGGCCATGGCTCTGTTCTGTGCCTGGAGGGGACCACACTCCCGCGACGTTTCTTAGACTGGACGGGCCAGGCCCCCTTTCTCCCCGTGAAGATTCGCCCGCCCAGGGCTGAGGAAGACGCCTGCAACCACCCTCCCTCCAAGGACCCCTTTTGTTCCAGAAGTGGACTTCCCCTCCATGACCGCTCTCCGTGCCCTCTCCAAGGTGAGGGGTTTGCTGGCGGGTGAGTCAGAGCCCAGAGCCACCCAGTGGGGAGGGGTCACCACGCCTGTCATCACGAGCACCACGGCTGAGGCAGCGGGGTTTGCTGTCTCCCGGTGCTGCCGGCGGCAAGTCCAACACCGAGGTGCGGCAGGGCTAGTTTCTCCTGTGCCCGCCCCCGGGCCAGTGGACGTGTCCCCTCGCTGCTCCTAGTGTGGCCTTTTCTCCGGGCACGTGTCCCGGTGTCCCCCTCCCTGTGTGGGACCCAAGTCCTGTCAGATCAGGCCCCCTGACCTCACTGAACCCTGATTCTGGCCCTGTCTCCAGACACCCTCTTCCTGGGGCCAGGGCTCAGCGTGTGGGTTCAGGGGACACAGTTCAGGCCACGAAAGGACGTGGCGGGAAACCACTCCTACTTCATTCTCTCTGCTCCGGACGCCTCTCTCCCCACAACTCTCTGCTTTCTGTGTCCTTCCGGTAAACACAGAGCTGACCGTGGGCCGCGGAGGAATTCAGGGGCTGGGCTGGGGGTGGGCCCATACTTGCCTCAGCCCGGTGTTTGGAGCACACAGGTCCAAGCCAGCTGCACCCCACCTGCACTTCCAGTCCGGCTGCTGCCTGCTGCTCACGCGGAGTTTCTCACCCCATCTGGCTCTTGCTCCCTGGCGGGGAAGGGGGATCACAGACAGGAAAACGCAGACCAGACTCTGTCTGAGGAGCAGTCACGAGGCTCACACCCGACCTCAGGAGTGGGACAGCCCCTGAGCAACGCCCGCAGACAGATGTGTGCCCAGCTCTGAGAAGATGCTCAGCGCGCGTGGATTTGCCACGAGAAAATGAAGCAGCAAGGCCTGGAACCAGGGCAGGAGATATCATCCCTGGCAAGCCGGGATGCAGGAGACCCTCCAGCACCAGGGACGTTGGCAGCACAGCACCGACAGCCCGGGGAACGGCGGCTCCACAGGTCCATGTGCCTGCAGAGCTTGAGAACCCACGCAGAGCGTTTGGTGGATCCCACATGGCCTCAGAGGGTGTAGGGTGCCGAGATGCCTAGTGAGGCCCAGAGATGCCCAATGATGCCAAAGGATGCCAAGCAATGTCCATCAATGCCCAGCGATGCCCAGAGATGCCCAGTGATGCCCAGAGATCTTCAGCAACGTTCATGGTGGCCTGCGAGGCGCTGTCAGTCACACAGCTGTGTGAACACAGGGGTGCAAGTCACGCCAGGCCGTGCAGGAACGTGGCCGGCTGAGGTTACTTGTCTGGGGGATCAGAGGGGGATTTAGAGAGAAAGAAATCATTGAACTGGTGTCAAGGCAACACCAGAGATCCCTAATGTGAAGAGAGGGGGGGACAATCAGGGAAGCTGCAGGGAAAGAGGAAACGTCCCGTTCCACACGCAGAGCGGGAGCGTGGTAGGTGTCCCCGCACAGCCTGCCCGATGCCGTGGGGAAGTCGGGGTCCTGCACACCTGGTCTGGGAAGGCGGGTGCGTGGGCTGACCTCAAACTCCCCAAGCCTGAGCCTGCCACACGCACTGGGGCCCTGCGGGGCCACCCTCGGGGAGCCCATCCCCCACACTGCAGCCAGCCGTGCCTGCCCCAGGCCAGGGGGAGGGTGGTGGTGGCAGCCCCGTGAGCCTGGTCACACCTGGCAGCACAGGGACCTGGGTGGCTCACAGGGGCCATGGCTGGCCAGGGTCAGTCTGATGTCGCTGAGGCCCTTTGCAGAATGACCCCAAGTAGTTTAATGGAGAAAAGAAGGTGGGGGAGGGGAGTCCTGGTGCTTAAAGGGTAAAATCCAGTTATCTGGGAAAGTCATCGAGGTTTAATAATGTCTTCCCTGATGACGACAGATAAATGAGATATCACCGTAATTGGTCACGTCTGATCCTCACCCCATCCGACAAGCGCAGGGTGCCCACATAGAGAACCTCTCATTAAGGTTTGATGAAACGCACCCAGCTCTCTCCCTAGTTCCCTGACATCGGTCAGCGGCACGCAGCCTTTGAAAATGAACTCATCATGGGACCAAAGGGTAGCATCAGCGGCCGGTTCTGCGACACTGTGTGGTTGCAAACCTCCCCCCAATCTGAATATTCAGGTAGATTCAGAATTTGCCATTTCCGGGCTGTGCCCCTTGGCAAGGCAATCAGGCAGCTCTGTGCAGTGGGAGGCAATTAGGGAGTGTGGAAACCACTAGAATTCCTCCACTGTCTCTTTGCAAAGCCCTTCCGAAGCTTCGCTCTGCATTCTCTGAAGAAGCTCTGTGATGGGGGAGGGAGGTGACTGAACCTCACACCTCCCACCCTCCTCTTCTGTTCTACAATGTCCAGCGGAATCCTGCCTCCTCCAGGAAGCTGCCCAGGTCACCCAGACAGCGCACAGATCCCTTTGGCGATTGCCCTGTCCCCTGCCCAGGGGAGGCTGGGCACTGCCGCTGTCCTGACCACACACCCTATTCCAGCAACTTCTCCCCAGGCAGAGAGGAGTCCCAGCGCAGGACCCAGCGTGGCACAGCAGCATGTCCACGTGGCAGGCGGTGGCAGTGGATCCGGTAAGCCAAGCACCGTCCTGGCCCTGGGCCCCGCGGCAGTGAGGCGACGCTCTCGGTTTCTCGGGGAGCCATGCACATGCTACAGCTGGAAGTACCGCCTCCATGCCAGCTAGTTTCGCAGATTCCTGAAGTGTTCCAAGAAGACAACATTGAAATGACTTTACTGTGTGCACTATCAGGGACACGACCGGCTGTGCACGGCTGTCAGATGCGGGGAGAGCTGCCGAGCGTAAGGATGAAAGTTTCTGATAAGTTACCCCAGTGTTCCCGAGAACTGTTGCCGAACGAGGAGAAACAACCTCGGGGCAAATTCCATCCTCTGCAGTCGGAGGCAACGTGCCAGTCCCCGGGACCATGTGGGAAGCCCGGTGATTATCAGAGCTGACGTCAGAGAGGGTCTTCGTACTAGATGGCAGGAGGTTTCTTCCTGGAAGGCTCCGCTCTGTGGTGCCAGTTTAGTCCTCCTGGAGGCCCGAGCTTCCCGGCCCTTGTTGGGCACAAGGAGGCCACCGTGGCCCAGAGGTGAGGGGCATGGCGTGTGCGCCCTGCAGGGCACACAGATCTCGTGCTCACACACGGCTCAGGACACGCACCTGCCGTCCACGCCCCCATCTGGAAGACGGAGCTAGCGTCGTGAGGCTGTCCTGGGCCTCTGTTCCCCCGGCATCCCTCACGTCTGGACAGCCTGGGCTCAGATCCCCCTTGCGATGTCTGCGTTCAGAGTCCGCGTGGTCACACCATGGCCACCATTACACATGCGACTTCCTGAGGCTCCCTTCATGTGGCATCAGGATGACTGTCCCCCATGCCGGGAGCTTTACACTGTTCCCAGGACCTGTCAAGGGCATCGCCTGGGACAGCAGCCTCAGGGAAGGGCCCCGCCTGCCGCCAACAGCTCACAGACTAGAATCTGGCACCAGAGAGGAGGTGGCTCTGTGCAAAGGCACACACTGGACAGCACCACGGTGCCTTCCAGGGTCCCCTGCCCACTGCCCTCCTTGGCAGGGTGTGGGGGGTGGTTTGCACGAAGGTGTTCAGGCCCCGGACCCAGGCCGCGGGGAGGAGCCACGGCGAGGCAGCCAGGACGGGCGCGGTTCTGGCCCGTGATGAGGCTCACGTTGGGTGACGTGGCTCCCCGCCACTCCCCCAGCCCTCTCTCCGAGCTCATCGCCAGAACAGGCAGCGGCTCTGCAAGGGCTCCAGCAGGAGAGGGAGCGCCGGCAATTACTGTAACTACTGTAGCATGTTATCCTATTACCACGGACTACAAAAGTTTCTGAGCTTTCGCTTCCAAAATGTCATGTCAGACAAGACCTGGATTTACTCCCGAAATTTTTAATCTTCCGAGTAGAGAAGGCTGACGCCTCCTAATAGGATGGGCACAGCGATAGCCTATTGTTGGTGGCCGTGGCGCGGCGCCGCTGCTTTCTCCTAGCACCAGCTACAAATGGCGGGCGGCGCCTGGAGCCGTGTCAGATCCAGCCCGCCCCTGGGCCTGACGCTCACGGCGGCTCCAAAGCTTGGAGTCGCGCGGCACTGTTCAGCAAAACGAGGCCAAAGGACCCGCTGTGCCGGACGCCGTGGAAATGGACAGTCTCCCGTAGCTCAGCTGGGGATGCACCACCGCCCAGTGCGCCCGCCACGGTGTCCCCCGCCAGGGATGCTGGCCGCACATCCCACCCAGGCTGCCCACCCCGGGCTGCACCTGCCCAGGTGTGCACTCTCGTCCCAGCGAACGCGTTAATGCCCATGTGGGGACACGGGGACTCGCACGGGCACCCACTGCGCATCCCTTGGCCTCCTGGACGCGGTGTGGGTGGAAGAGCTATGCGGAGCTCTCCACGGAAGGTCAGAATTTCACTTTGCAGCCAAAGTCACGGCGTCGTTTCAGGTGTTACTAAACTTCCACCAGTCCTTTTCCGCGGCAGTGTAGCGCCTGGTGGCCTGGTGCCACTTGCTTTACAGAGCTGCCCCCTTCATCACGAGTGACACTTCAGTGACCGTATCTCTGCACAGACTTTTCACATCAGCGCTTTATTTAGGATGGTTTCGGGTTCACGAGAACAGCGGTGGAGACGGTGCCCACCGGCTGTCTCCTGTTCGAGGTGTCTGCCGTCAGTTGTGCGCGTTTGTTACGGGAACAGAGGACATTCCCACTGCAGTTCCCGAGTGTGTCACGAGGCTCACGTTGCCGCCGGGATTTCTGTTTCGCCCTCGCACCCCTGTCCCGTCTTGGGATCCCCACGACAGTCATCACTCCTCCTGGGCTGTGGCCGGTCCTCGGACTTCCCTTCCGGATGACGCAGGCCCTTTGTGGGCACCGTCAGGAGGTCGCAGGTGACCCTGTGTTCAAATTCGTCGGATGATTTTCTCACGAGCAGACTGGGCTACGAATTGTCTGAGGAAGACCACAGACGTGATGTGCCCCCTCCCCACACCACACTGCGCTGCCCACCGCCGCTGTGAGTACTGACCGGGTCACCTGGCTCAGGTGTGTTCGTCAGGGGTCCCCATGCAGAGCTCCTCCCCCGTCCCCAGGCTGTACCCTCCGGAAAGGTGGGGAGGTGCCCCCGAGGGCAGAGAATCCACGCGAATTATTTGGAATTGTGCACAGACACTCCCCGATTCCCGGGACACCCCCTTGGACAGCATGACAAGAAGCGCTTGACTAGGTGAGGAATGTGCTCAAGGTCGTGGCTCTGAGGACCCGTAGCAGCCCTTGAGGACAAACTGGGCTTTCAGGCTGGCGTCTCCTCAACAATCACATGCCGGTCACTTATCTTGGGCTCAGTGCTGCTCTAGGCCTTGGGGACATACAGGGAACATAAACCTGAAAGATTTCAGAGTGAGCAAGGTGAACAAGGTGGGCGAATCGGCTGGTGCCTGGGGCTGCAGGTGCTGCTGGGGTGGGGGCGGGAGGACCCTGGGGAGGCAGAGAGGAGAGGGCCAGCAGGGAGGGTCAGGATGGGGGAGGACCGGGCTGGGGCCTCCGCTGGGCTCACAGTGACTATGGGAGCCGGGAAGTGCTGGGACTTTAGCATTCTAGAGGTGACCGGCATCCGCAGCAGAGAACAGGTGCCCTGTGCCCCATTTCTGTATTCTGGGGGCTTGAGTCCAGATGAGAGGGTCCAAATCTCAGAGAGAGGGAGCCCGGACACGCTTGTCATCTTGGGAATGTCTCAGGGTCACGGTGGGCAAAGCCATGTCCACAGACACGGTGCAAGGACTCCCCAGTCTGTGTGGGTCACCTGGGCTGGACTGGCAGGGACCCTCCACCGGAACCCCTGGGGGGTCCAAAGCCCCGAGAACAAAAAGGCCAAGGGTCAGGTCACCTGTCACATGGCTATTCCCAGATAGAGTGGGACGTGAGCTGCTGTCTGGATGGTGGGAGAGTGGGGCTGTGTCCGAGCACACCTGGCTCCTGCCACCCGGTACCTGGCTCCCGGCAGAGCCTCTGCCTGCAGGGAAGCGGCTCCCACGTCTTGCGCGGAGAGTGGTCACACAGCCTGAAGGTGATGGAAAAATTATATCTTGGTTAAAAAAACCAGTGGGGAAAGAAACAAGATTTCTTTTCTTTTCTTTTCATTTTTTCAAAAATACAAAGGTCAAAGATTATAGATGAAACAAGCTAATTAAATGAGGCAGCGTCTGTGCTAACACAGGGAAATTCTCCACGACACACCTGATGAGACCTGCACTTCCAAGGTGGACCCAGCCGTGTGTCGGGGCCCCAGTGGAACCACCATTTGGGCCCTTCCCCCATGTGGCCCGTGAGTTCACTACGGAACATGAGGCTGTTTCTGCCATTCAGAAGCCCTTTCATTTCCTGGCCAAGTGTGGCCTTGTGCCTCTGAACCCCGACACGGCCGACCCATCCCGGCTCAGATCCCATTTGAAATTCCCACCAAGTCCAAAGGTCGACCTGTCTCCCCGGCCCCTCCACAACCAGGGCCCAGGTGGCCTTTGCTGGCCAGCCAGGAAGGACAGGCGTGGCGGTTCCCGATTGGAGAGATGGCGCCCGTGACAGCACCCCGGGTGGTGGAACCATTTCCTGCCCACCCTTCGGGACGACCCCTTCCCAGGACACTGCTGAGGCTGAGCCCCCTGGCAGACAGCGTGGGGCACCCTCGACCTTCCAGACCAGGGGGTGGCCACTCTTGGCTTCAGCTCCCACCCCAGGCTCCTTGTCCGCGGAGAGGGCATCCTCTGTAGCCAGGTTACCTGCGACTAACTGGAGCAACACGGGGAGCAAACTTGGCCCCTCCCCAATCGATCACCAGCCCCCTGCCCCCACCCGTGCCCCCCAGCAGGTGGCGCCCTGCAATCTACCGATTACCCTGGGCGGAGTGATGTGCACATGGTGGGCTCCCTGCCAGGCAGGAGACTCACGGATGCCCTTGAGATGTCCCCACCGGTCTGGAAGCCCGAAGTTGCTGCAAGGCCAGGGTCTCTGTTGCCTCAGGGAGGAGACGCAGGGGGTCCCACTGAGACCTGGTTCCCAGGGACAGTGATGGCCCCAGCGTTCCGAGCCCCTGCACAGCCACACGCGGTGCCAGCGGGTTGCAGCCATCGTCCTCTTGACAACCTTTCCCGGCACTTACGATCATTCCCTAATTTCGGATACGGAGACTGAGGCTCCAGGGACCTTGGCGAATGTCCCATCACGTGGTATTGGCAACGGCTGCAAGATTCCCGGGTGGGAGCAGGGACGCTCCTTGACGCATAGCGGGGACGTGGCCCGAGGAACCCTTTGTACATTGAAAACATCGTCAGTCAAAAATGCGTTCACTATGCCTGAGCTGCCAAGCACCACAGCTGGGCCTAGTCTGCCTCGCTCGGCTCGAGTACCGGCGTTAGCCGTCGGTGGGGTAAAATTGTTAACACAAAGTCGATTTTATAATGAAATTTTGGATATCCCATGTAATTTATTGAATACTGAAAATGAAAAACAGAATAATTGCATTCAAAGTACAGTTTCTGCTGAATGCGTGTTGCTTTTGAAACATTGTGAAACTGAAAAACTCTAAGTGGAGCCATTGTAAGTGGGGGCCGTCTGCATTTCCCGGCCCCAGGGCCTGTGCTGTCACATCCCGTGGCCCGGAGCAGCCCTGCACGGGTGGAGAGGTTGGGTTTCGGTCCTGGGGTAGTCCAGCAAGAAGGGACGCAGCTGCCACAGAAATTTGCAAGCGATTGGCCTGGAGGTTTAAGAGGGGATCTCGGGGCTGTGCCCCACCCAGGGCGCCACGTGGGAGCACTTTCCACGCAGCCTCTGTGGTGCGTTGCCGGGCGCCACAGAGCAGCCACGGACGGCAGCTGTCCCTGGCCACACAGGGCCCAGCCTCATCAGACGCGATAGTGTTTATTCTCTGAAATTCTATCTCCTGTCATTTGTGCCAGTGTTGGAATGTGCTAGAAACAAGACAGACATCATCCCTGATCTCAGGAATGTACAGTCCAGTGAAAGCCAATCACCTTCCTCTTGGAACCAGCCCTTCTCTCTCTGTGTTCCCATCCCAACGAAAGGCGCCAGTGCTCACGGTTCTTCCACACCTGGCACCTGAGTGTCACCTCGGCCCCCTTTTCTGCCCAGCCTGCCTCTCCAAGCTCTGTACGCTCAGCCTCCCCCCACCCCAGGGCCCCACCCTCTGCCACGGACGCCTGCAGTGTGCGCCGCACCGGGCGCCACAAATGCGCTCCAGCACCCTGGAGAAGTCCGCAGCGCACAGGGAAGACGAGCCACGGAGACCTGCTTGGGGCCAGCGGAAGCGCCTCCCTCGCCCCGAACCTCAGCTGGCTGCTGTGGAGTTGCGAGGCCTGGAAGACGCCGGGAACCGCAACACGCACTCAGTTGCCGGGGCGGCCATCCACAGTTTCCCCACTCCCTGTGCCTGGCACTCGGAAGCAGCGGGGGGAACGAATGGATGGATGGACAGGTAAATCCACAAACCACGGAAGTAATGAAGCTAATTAAGGAAAAATTAACGAAGGCTCATTAAAAGGAAATTAACGAAGGCCCTCCCTTCCCATATGGCCTTCGCATCTTTGTGTTTTCCCACAAACAGAGTAAAGTGTGTTTCAGAACCTTCTCTCCAATTTTCTTGTCTTGCAAAGAATAACTGAAGACATCTCTCAATGAGCAGAGTCTTTCTCACGGTTTTTCCTGGATGGAACAGCCACGTGTTCCGGGGCTCGCCCTGCACGGCCGGGAGCCCAGGACTGGGGTCGGGATGCCCTGCCTGTCTCCGCAGCTGGGCGAAGGGTTCAAGTCAGCGCCCTCCTCTGTGTGCCGGGGCTGCTGGCTCGCGGGCAACTGAGGACCCAAAGGCACATGCGCTGGAGCAGCAGACAGAGGAGAACAGGGGGATGTCTGGGATTGGGGCGCTGCACGGGAGAGAGGGAGCCATTGCCGAGGGCCAGGGCTTTATGTAGAGCCAGATGATTCATGACACCCGAGGGAGAGGAGATGGGCTGCCCCGTCCTGCCTCCCTGGAGCAAGGCGGCGGCCTCCGATGGTTGTCATAGGCGCATTTATTTGAAAACTACCAACAATTGAGTTGGAGCCAAAGCAGGTACTTGGGCTTGGACGCGGGCCAGGCTGCTTCTCAGAGCTGCTGTGAGTGAAGCGTTTGTGTGCACAGAGCTGCGGCCACATTCCCGCGAGGCATGAGGAGGGCTCCGTACACTGAATCCCAGAGAAAACCAGCTGCCCACGGTCATTTATGACGGGAATTGTTCTGATGAAACCTGCCCGCGTTTCACCGGGCTCTGCGCAGGCCCTGAGGGGAGCGTGGACGGCTCCGCCCAGGTCCAGCAGCACGAGCCTCTCCATGGAAAGGGTGCGGCAGAGACCGGATGGTGTGTGGCGGCAACGCGAGCTTCGTAGGGTGAGGACTGGACCTGCTCAGCACGGAGCCAGCAGGACGCAGAAATAAGCCAATTCCTCGACGACAGAGGAGCTTGTGATGCGGAAACGCCGTGGGCAGGCCTGCCTCTGCGGGAGGGCGAGGGCTGAACCTGCGCAGTCACGTGTTGCTCAAGGGCCTCCGGCAGGGGGTCTGGAATCTGGACAGGGCGGCGCTTGCGTTCCCCGCACCCGCTGAGCGCAGGGCTGCCAGGGCGGGGGGCACCAACGCAGAAGGAGAAAGTGTCCCCTGACCCTTCTCGGCGGAGCGGCATCGATCCCCTGGCGGGGCGCAGCCTGACCAGGAGCAGCATCGCTGGAAACCGCGTGTGCGAGGCTGTGCGTCAGCGTCAGGGCTCAGGGGTCACCTGGTGACCCCAAAGGACCCCCTGGAAGAGCCGAGCCTTGCTCTGTCCCTGCTGCGTCCGCGTCGGCTCCCGCACCCCTCACTGGGGTCTGAGGAACCGCAATTAGCAGACGGTTCGAGGTCTATTAGCCGGCGCCCCCCCCCATGCCACTGGAATCGGAGATTGGATTTCTTAATGACAGAAGAATTAAGTAATAGGCCTGAGCAGGGCCGCAGGCAGCCGTGTGAAGCCATGTGCAAAATTGATATTTCAACAAGCCTGATAACTATCAGGGCGACGGCTATGCCTGTTGCAGAGCCCCGCGATAAATCTTCCCCCAAACGCCTGCGGGTGCCGGGGCCTCAGAGGGCGCAGAGCCCTCTGGCCTTGCGGGAAGCATTGTCGTCTCTCCCCAGGGCGTCGGGGAGCGGGAGGTCCCCAGACCACGCAGGGAGGGTGGGAGGAGCCCAGCAGACGGGGCTGTTGGCGGGATGTGGAGCTCCCCCTTCAATGGGCCGGCCGCGTGGGTCCTCCCCGGGGCCCAGACGATGCCACCACGCCTTGGCCCACAGCTCCCACCTGGGGCTGCGGCCACGGGTCATCTGCAGCCGTCCTCCGCTTTGATTCGTAACCGCAAACCCAAGGACAGGGGCCCCAGACAAGATGCTCCGTGACAATTTTATGAAGATCAATGTTATTAGGGACCGAATTCTTGTCCGAAATAATTTGTATAAAATATAGTCCCATTAGATGAGAATCTGTGCTGAATTATCAGCTAATGAGGTGTTGAATTGTGAGAAACCTCTGGCTTTTTCTGCAGGATAATTGAACACGACGGATTCTCTATCAGTCTGTGAGGCTCCTGCGTGCACTGGGGGCCTCTGGCCCTGGCTGGCGTCTCTGAGGAGCTGGATTCTTCCCTGTCCCCATCCTCATGACGGTCACGCACCCACTCCCTGCTCGGTGGACCCTCAGCATTGTCTCCACATGACACAGAGACACCTGGGACCCCTGGGACCCCCGCCCCACCACGGTGAGCTTCCCACGGCACCGCACACCCCAGACGCGCTCCTGGCACCTGTTTGACCTGCTAATCCAGCCCCAGAGCCACCTTCCTGCCCCCCAGGACCCGGTTCTGCAAAGGAGAAGGGGGTGGAGAGGGTCCCCTCCCCTTTGGGCTTTCCTGGGAGCCTCGTGTGAGAAGGCCCATCCCCCTCAGGTTCAGGCTCTGGCTTTCTGGGGTCCCCAGCCCCAAGGGTCTCCCTTTGGAGCATTGAGGCCAAATGCTCAGGGACGTCCACCCCCCCGCCCCCATGGCGGGAAGGTGACCTCGAGGGGTCTGATGAGTGAGGTCCCTGCCGGGCTGACCAGGTCAGCACCAGCTCCCCTCCCCCAGGGGGCTGCTCCCTGGGCTTCCTGCCCCCGAATCGCTGTCGTCCTCTTCGGAGCATCCACTCTCACGACGTGCGTCCCAGCAGGCCTGGGTCAGTGCGGGGACCCAGCGAAGCGCCACTTCTGTGCAGGTGTGTGCCAGCGTGGGGGCTGCCGCACCTGTCCAGCCTAGTTTTAGCAAAGAATCCTGCCAAGGTGGTCTAGCAGGGGCACCTCCGCCTGCCTTCAGCAAGCATCCTGCTGGGCCAGGGAGCAAGAATTTCCGACCCCGATATCTGACCATCTTCCATCCGCCGGCCCCTCTCTGTCTTGTCAGTTGCACGTCCCCCAAGCCCGTGCTGTGTGCGGAGTTGAGTTCAATATTTCTCCTCTGTTGGAAGAAGCTTGAATAAATCCTTCCCTCCTTGCCACTTTTAAACAAGTGTTCGGTACAGATTTTTTCCCCACCGTAGACTCCATGCCGTCTTCACTACTGGAGACAGAGCTGCTCCTGCTTTTCAGTCTAACTGGATTAGAGAACCGGTTCCAGGAACTCCAGAACAAAGTCAGCAATCTCATCCTTCAGACTTTGTTCCTCCAGAATCACTGTGTCCGAGTCTCCAGAGAAACAGAACCAATAGGATATCAATAGATGGACTGGCAGATAGATCGACAGATGAACATAGATATTTAAAGAAATTGCCCCGCATGATTGCGGCAGCCGCAAGCCCACCGTGCGTAAGACAGGGTTTCTGTGCTATGGTCTGGGGTTAGGATCCTTCTTTGGAAACCTCAGTCTTTGCTCATAAACCTTCAAATGCTTAGACGAGGCCCACGTGCACTGTGGAGTCTCAGAGTCTACTGTGTGTGAATCACATCTAAAAATACCTTCACGGCACGTCCAGACGGTGTCTGACCAGGCAACTGGCCACGTGAAACTAATCACCCAGAGGACGGCTCCTTAACATCAAGTATAACGTGTGTGATCGATTTTATTGTAGATGCTCCTTACGGTATCAAGGAAGTTCTTGCTATTCCAGTTCCTGTGAGTTTTCATCATAAATACATTTTGAATTTCCCTGCACATATTTGCTGAAATATCGAGATGATAATTAGTTTTCTCCTTTATTCTATTATGGTGTTGATTTCCACGGATAGTTTGGTTTTTGTCTTAATGTTAAACCAATTCGTATTTCTGGGATAAACTCCACTCGGCAAGACATATCCTGTATATATATCTTTACTTCCTATTCCTGATCATGCCTCATCTTCGTGGAGGACACAGAAGGGACAATTTTAACGTCACGTAGAGAGTTTCAGTATTGCCAGGGCAAGCGTGCAGGGGAGGGAGCCCCTCTTAGGGTCTCTTCCTGCAGGAGGGATGCTGGGCCCAAGTCTAGAGGGCTGAGCACAGGGAGGAGGCGGGAGGAGCGGGGCCGAGCCGTCCAGACGCCGAGGCCAGGAGCACGCTGGGCACTGACTGTCTGCGACCAGCCTGGTGCCAGCCCAGGTGCAGAGACGAGCTGGCAGGTCTCCCAGGGAGAACGAAGACACATGGTGTGTTCGAGAGTTGCCCAGGCCAGGCCGGAGGCGAGGAGATCCGCTGGGAGCTGAGCGTGTGGGTTGGCGATTACAATGCACTGAGTAGTGGGGGCTCCTGGGGAATTCCGGTGCACTATTAGGAATGGGGGTGCGATGGGGAAATACTTGGGAAGTGGAGAGAGGGCGCCCGGCGCGGTCCCGGGCTCCTGGTGTGAGAGTCGCAGAGACGGGTTCTACCCACCGAGGGGGGCGGCACCGGGAGAAGCTTGGGGAAGACCTTCCTAGTTCCAGGCGAGATGAATTTCCGGGGAAAAGGAGCAGCCCGCGCAGCAAGCGTCTTGACGGAGGTGCGGAGGGCGTCAGGGGCGGGCTGGGGGGCGTGGGGTCTGGTGCGCGGGGCCGGCTCTGCGCTGGAGCGAAGTCAATGCTCTTCAGAGACGCGCCGGAGGAAAAGCAGAGGCTTGCCGGCAGGCGGGTGCCAGGGAGGGGTCGGGATGGCTGCACAGGCGAAGTGACTGCCCGACTCCCGGGCTGATGAATGGGTCCCCAGGGTTCTCCCGATGTGCCTTTAGTTCCGGTTGGAGACGCGCGGTGGTCGGCTCGGGGAGGCCCCGCAGCCCGCCGGCGGGTCCCCAGCTCCGCCAGGACTGCTGTGGAGGGCCCTCTGTGCCCCATCCGCCCAGCCCCACGGGGGGCGGCCACAGGCCCATTTCTGCCAAAGGCCCCCACGTCCCCGAGCTCACGCCCGCCGCGCTCAGGTGCCAGCAGAAACGGCGGGTTCCGCACACACCCAGGCCCGGTCCTGCGCCTGCGCTCTGTGGCCGCAAAGGCAATGTCCAGGCCTCCCGGGACAGCTCTGGAGCCCGAGGGAGGCTTGGAATCGACTGAGGATCTCACCTGCGCCTGCGTCCCTTGCCGTCCTTGCTTCTTCCGCAGGTTTTCTCCGGACAGCTTGTTCTAGAAGGCACAGGCACCTGGGCCAGGCACGGAAGCTCTCAACGCCTGTCGTCTCACGGAGGCTGTCCCCTCCCTCAGTCACGCACCTCACAGGTGGGACAAGCACAGAGATGAAACTGGCCCCGTCTCTACCCGAGGACCCCCTACCCGGGCCAGACTTGCCGCAACGGGGGACGCAGGGAACTCGGGGGGACTCACGTCAGGGAAACAATTCAACCTAACGCCAGGTTTCAGAGGGACGCGCTAATCCATCTCTCTCTGTCGGGACTGCACCTTTGTACCATTTTGAATGAAGCCGAGGAATTAAAGGAAAACCTGAGAGAAGATTCTGAAATGTAATAAAGTTGGACTGAAATCAAACTACCTTAGAGGCTGGAGAAGTTAATTATATCATCTTGGAGCTGTGCAGTCCGCAGAGACTGAGAAGCTAAAGTCTATTTTTCCTTCTAGAGAGGATCACAGGCAGAAGGTTCAACTGGGACTCCAGTGCAGGATAATAGTTCTTTCTTTATTGACCAAATTGGGCAAATTAAACAAGAAATGTATGGAGCCACTGCTGTATGCAGACACTGTGCTTGGTGACCCGTGCAGAGATGAACCGAACCGTGGTCTCTGTCCTCAGGGATCCCACCTGGGAGACACAAATGCCACAGCCGTTGTGGGGCTGGAGAGACACAGGCCCAGCACCAGGGAGCACCGAGGGGAGAGACCCACTGACCCCGTGCAAGGGAGTCAAGGAAGGCTTCCTGGAGGAGGTGCCCCGAGAGCCACCTTGGAGGTAGAGGGGAACTGAGTGTAAGGAAGTCGGATATCCCAGGAGGTGCCCAGATGAAAGGTGTGGCCACAGCACAACCCACAGCCCCCATGAACCTGCCTGCGGTCTGCTGTCCTGACAGAGTGGCTGTCATTTGAGTGTCAGAATGGGGAGGGTGGGTGGGTGGATAGAGGCAGGTAATATGGGTGTT
This sequence comes from Avahi laniger, assembly GCA_963575035.1. Lineage (NCBI taxonomy): Eukaryota > Metazoa > Chordata > Mammalia > Primates > Indriidae > Avahi > Avahi laniger. The sequence continues at coordinate 66,965 of CAUYSK010069429.1, forward strand.
ACTACTCTAGTCCTCCTTTCTTGAGAGCATTTGGGTGAGGACGGAGTCTCTGTGCTCTGCGCCTACCAGAGGTTTGACCTTGGCTTCCTGGAGGGGGCCTTGCTCCTCCGTGCCCTGGAGAATCAAGCTGCTTGAATTAGAAACTTGGACTGACACTTCAACATTTTTCCTTCAAAGATTTGGAGAACAGGAAGAACACAATTAAGTGAGCTACAGTTGCCCTTAAAATAAAATTCACTCTAGGAAACAATTTGCTAAACTGTTCTCTACATAAACATATTTGTTTTCCACAAATAAAGCTTAAAATCAAAGACTCTCAGAGCCAGAAAAGGCTTTTGGGATTAATTCCTTCAATCCTTCGTGCTACAGAGGAGGGACTTGGGTCCCGCGGGGCCAGGGCTGAGTCAAGCAGCACAGTCATCAGTCACCCGTGTGTCCGCGGCGCGGTCCTCTCACACTCCTGGAGGACGTGCCGGCCCAGACGCAGCCCCGTCAGGCCCCGTGGACCCCGCGGAGGCCAGGCCAGTCACCTGGACAGCAGAGGGGACAAGCCCCAGTGAGGGCACAGTCCCTGCCCTGCCTGCACAGGAAGGATATTTCCATGGCAGAGGCCCCTCATCACCCAGATGTCATGAGTGTCACCCTCTCCTCCTGCACCCTCTACACCCCTGGGGAGGTGAGAGGAGCAGGTGTCCTGGCTGGGAGGGCGCTGGGTGCACGGCTCGGGGTTGCCTGGTCCTTCCTCTCCTGCTCTGGGCTCGGCCTCGGCAGGGTGGACCCGGCTGCTCCTGCCCCACGTGGGCACCCGGGCCGCTGTTCCTGGACCCAGGTGAGCCCAGGGCTGGGACTCAGTGTCCCCCGACTGTTTGTCGAGGAGACCCCACACCTCCCCCGCAGCCCAGGAGGCATCGGAAATCCAGCTCGACACTCGCAAGCCGCCTAGGTGTCCACGAGAAACGGGAAAACGTGATGCGCCAGGAACACATCTGTGCGGTAATTTAACAACGGGATAAACGGTTTATCGGCAAGGAAAGATCAGATGCAGGGTAACCCGAAGAGAGTCAGTGCAGAAGCGGTTCACTGCAATTTAAGCTCACCCGTCTCTGTGTGTGCGAGTTTGTCATCAGGCCTGGGCGTGCACAGGCCGTGAACACTCCTGGACAGATGTCCCTCCTGCAGGGTGACGCCCTCAGGCCGTAGATGGCCTCAGCTCTCCATCCTCGCCTTCCCCAGGGCAGCCTCCGCCCGACAACCGGCCAGTGAGCGGGTCCAAAGCCCCGTCATTACGGCCGCCGCGGTGCTCCGTCCTCCCCTCCCCGAGCCCACGGCCCCCCTGGGCAAACAGCCGCTCGCCAAACTCTACCAGCATCCGTGTCCCAGGGAGCCAACAGCAACAGCGACATTTCCTTCTGGATGGTGACATTATAGGTATTTCTTTTTGTTTATCTATGTTTTTGAGTTTCTACAATGAAGATACATTATTTAGCAATAATTTTAAGTCACTTTACATTTTTTTAAGAACAAAATTTAGTGGCAAAGGAAAGAGACCACCCTATTTGCAATTCTTGGATAAAGAACATATGAGACAAATAAAGGCACCCCAATAAGGCCATTGGCCAGGGTTATCAGCATGTGGGTCCTGGGTCAGACCCACAGCCCCCCACCCTCTTCCCTGGACTCTGGCTCCACAGCCTGCACCGCCCTGGCCTGGGGCTGGGGGTTGGGTGGGGGTCTCTTCTGCCTGCCTGGGCTGCAATTCACCCATCACAGCTGCCTGCTGTCTTAACCCCGCCCCATGCCCGGCCTGGGCCACAGGCTTTGTGGGCTGCAGGTTGGGAGGGGCTGGAGCGGAGGGGTGTTCCTGAGAGCACGGGCCCCAGGGGACCCCCGGCCAGGGCAGCTCCAGGGCCTCAGCCCCCTGAAGCCTGGGGGCCCGGATCCCCCCTCTCCATAGTCATTGCTTGACTCAGAGCGTGGGACGCACCTTAAGTTTCAGACTGACTGCAGAGTAACAAAGAGCGTTGCTTCTCCTGCCCAAACCAGCCGGACTCGGCTCCCAGGAGTGGCAGAACTGCACGCGTGCTGCAGGGAGAGGGGGGTCTTTAATTCTAAAGAAAAGCAATGAAAGACCAAATAAAAGAGAAGAAGAAGATGAACAAAATGAAAATTATGTTAACTAAATACGAGACAAAAAGTTGTAGAAAATTTAAATAAATCCAGCAGCCATTTCTTTGACTAGTGGCTTAAATAGCGTAAGTGGACTCACCTGGCTGAGCTGATGAAAGACAAAAAGGAAAAACGTCAGGTGTCACTAGGACCCCAGACGAGCAGTTAAACAGCGAGCCGGTGTCCATGCCCTCTGTGACGAGCCGTCGCTAACAGCGTTTCTCATCATTGTCGCCCCTGAGATTGTAGACTTTTCCCCCAACCACGGACCCCCGCCAGTGAGACCTGACACACAGACATACGGCTATCGCGTGTGCACCGGGTCCTCAGAGGGCCACGGACTCCTCCGGGGAAAGAAAGGACTCCGCGTGGGAATGTGAGCCCCTTCAAATCATTAGGCCCAGAGAGGCGCTACAATGAGACCCAGAGACCCTGCCCTGCTCCCTGCTGTGAGCTGTGTATTCATTTCTTGAAACTGCTTGCCAGCGCCACAAACACCATGAATTAACCTAGTAATGCCACACCAGACACTATAAACCGCACCCCGCGGTTTACCAGTGCATAGCCGATCACCCGTCAGTGTTATTTCTGCAATCGGTGAGAATCCCAGAGAAACCACGCTGTGTCAGCCGCGCCCCGCCCCGCTTGAAACTGCTCTTGCCACGTCTGCTGATCCGCGTGGATTAAGTGTATTCAGGGAGACTTGGCTCTGTACTCCGGGCTGCGGCCTCCAAGCTCAGCCCAAGGAAACCCTCTACTTACCTCGATCTTGTCTCAGCTTCCTCCTTGTAGGTCGACACCTGCGATGTCTAAGCTCTGCTGCCCCCAAGAACCAATTTCTGCCCTGGCGCAGAGTGCGCAGTATAGACAAAGACCCCCGTATTACATGGTTAGATATTTTAAACTTACAAATTAAGCTCACTGGCCTTTAAAATACATGTGCATCCCTCACCTTGACAAAAGTCCCTTCCTAACACCTCAGAGGGCCAGGTTCAGGTAGGTTTGCCAGACGTCCTAGTGCTCGGTGCCAAGTGCTCAGGGGAACCACTCCAGCAGCCTCTGCTCCCCGCAAAGGGCCCCCCTCCGGCCCTGCGGCCATCTGGGCCGGCACACAGCACACAGCCACTCCCAGAGAAGGGACCCTGCCGGGAGGCCATCGAGGCTGTGCAGAGCAGGCTGGAGCAAAGGAGGCGTCCCAGCCCAGGGGCTCAGCCCTTGACCTGAGAACTCCTTTCTTTAGGGGACAAGGCCAGGAGAGGGCCAGACGCAAGCTTAGAGGGAGGGTCTCAGGCACAAGGACAGCATGTTCATGAAGATAAGATTTGGACCACAGGGGAAACACGTGTCCAGCCAAATGCAAATCACCAGCATCAGCTCAAGGAGCAGCAGAGGGACAAGAAAGTCGCTGTCAGAAAGTCACTTTCGGTGAAGCATCGGGACAAACGGTTTCACAGACGAGTTATACACAATGTTAGAGGCCAGGTAATTACAGTGTTGCTAAACACCATGTCTCAGAAGAAAGTAAGGAATGATGGTTTCACTTTCGAAGCAAGCATGATTGTTAAAATTAGTACAAAATTTGAAAATAGTACAAAAAAGTAAATTTTAGTCCAGTCCTACTTTTGACATAAATGTCAAAAATTCTAAGTAACAGGTTAGCAAGTAGACTATGAAAATATATCAGAAGAGTAAAACAACATGACAACGTAGTATTTATCCCAGAAACACAGATGGAGTTTAACGTCGACGTATTCAATAAGCTAGTTCACCCCATAGATAAGTCAGAAGACAAATAAAGTAAAATGATATCAACATTTTTGATTCGAAATTGTGAAAGAAGCTAAAACTCCTTAGGAATCTATTTAGAAAGAAAGTCTCAGGGTCTCTATGACAGAATTTAAAATGCTGTTGGGTGACAAAGACAACTGGGCTCTGGTTCCGAGTGAGGGGAAAGACACCGCGCCCCCTGTTCCCCTAAACGCAGTTACGACACCTGGACACATGCGTGCAGCGGAGTCTGAAGGTGGCCAAGGTGCATCGCAGCCGCAGAATGGGGAATTCAAAAGCCCCCCGAGGAGGCTTTCAGGATGCCCTGGTGTTACCCAGCGTAGCCCCAAACACAAAGGCTGACTATGCGGAGAAGCCTCCACCTGGGCTGCAGGAACTGGGGGTGGGGAGGGAGCCGCACTGTTGCACTTTCCGCTGTTCCCTCCAGCCCCGGACCCAGAGGAGCCGGGGGGCAGTGGCAGCAGTAGATGCACCTGTGGTGGCCGTGGACCCCCTGGAACACAGGGGGATGAGCACCCTGTGACACCAGGCGCACCCCAGACCCAAAGAGCTGAGTGGATGCCATTGCTCTTCCTGTTCTCTCTCTTCTCCTTCCATGTTGATCCTAAAAGCAGACGTAGTCTGGGGACACGTGTGGACACAGAAGGTAGCCGAAGCCCTGCATTTCTGGCTGGACTGAGGACAAGGGGGGCCTCAGGGGACTAGAAAGTACTGGGGATGCTACAGAAAGAGACTACTTCAGAGGACCCACAAATTAAACAGAGCTGAAAGTCAAAGTGGAACATTAAAAATTGCTCAAATAGTCCCAAATAAGGAAAGAAAGGAGAAAAAGAGGAAAGAAAGAACAGTTGGAACAAACAAAAACAAATAACGAATGAAATGTTAGATACACATTTAAACACGTCAATAGTTACATTAAATGCCAGTTGTTTAAACAGACTGGTTAAATGACAAACACTGTCAGAATGGACATGAAAGCTTGACCCAGGTATACATTGCCTACAAGAAATTCCTCTCGTTATACTCATAGAAGTAGAAGGTGCAAAGGTGGTTGCCAGGGCCTGAGGTGGAGAAAATGAGGAGATATTGTTTAAAAGGTACAAACATTCATTTATACTATACGATGAATAAGTTTTGTGGACCAAATGTACACCATTGTCACTACAGCTAATAATAATGGTTTTTATCTTAAAAATTTGCTATAACAGTAGACACTAAGTGTTCTGACTACCAACTAAAGGTAACTGTGAGGTGTCAGATATGTTCATTAGCTTGAATGTACTAATCATTTCACAATGTACACACATATCAAGTCATTACATTGTACACAATAATTGTACAGTTATACAACTTTTATTTGTGAAGAAAGTCCATATCACAGACATACATACATATATATATATAAATGTGTGTATATATATATATGAATGACACAGTCCCAGTAAGTTTCATACTAAACAAGAGAAAATTATAAAATTATAGTTATTAAAAAATAAAGTAAAATGCAGAAGTTCAATATAGGCTGAGTAATATTCTAAGGTGCCCAATGACAGAATATTTAAGAAATGTAGGGAGTAGATATATTAAACTATATTAAAGTTGAG
>CAUYSK010069431.1:0-66112 GCA_963575035.1 Avahi laniger
ATGCCTGTAGTCCCAGCTACTTGGGAGGCTGAGACAGTAGGATTGCTTGAGTCCAGGAGTTTGAGGTTGCTGTGAGCTAGGCTGACGCCACGGCACTCGCTCCAGGCAAGAGAGTGAGACTCTGTCTCGGAAAAAAAAAAAAAAAAGAAAATATCCTTTGAAAAATAATTAATAAAATATACTGTCAGGTCAACAAGACTAAGCCTAACTTCCCAATATAATGTAATAGCTCAGTATTTTTTTTCTTCTTTCTTATTTCTTTTTTGACACAGGGTCTCGCCAAGCTAGAGTACAGTGGCGGGATCATAGCTCACTGGAACCTCAAACTCCTTGGCTCAAGCGATCCTCCTCCCTTAGCCTCCCGAACAGCCAGGACTAAAGGCATGTGCCACCACGTCCAGCTAAATTTTTCTATTTTTTACAAGATGGAGTCTCAGTCTTGCTCAGGCTGATTTCGAACTCCTGATCTCAAGCAATCTTCCTGCCTCAGCTTCCCAAAAGTGTTAGGATTACAGGTGTGAACCACCCCACCTAGGTTTAATATCTTTTATTAATTGGTTTATCAATTACAGAAAACTACTTTCAATCTGGCAGCTGAAGCATCTTATTTAATATCAGCCATTAAAATCTATAATCTAGGCCAGGTGTAGTGGCCCACGCCTGTAATCCTAGTACTCTGCGAGGCCGAGGCGAGAGGATCGCTTGAGGTCAGTAGTTTGAGACCAGCCTGAGCGACAGTGGGATTCCATCTCTACTAAAAATAGAAAAGCTTAGCCGGGCCTTGTGGCATATGCTTGTAGTCCCAGCTCCTCTGGAGGCTGAGGCAGGAGAAGGATCAAATGAGCCCAGGAGTTTGAGGTTGCTGTGAGCCAGACTGATGCCACGGTACTTTAACCCTAACCCAGGCAACAGAGCAAGACTCTGTATCCAAAAAAAAAAAAAAAAAAGAAAAAAACCTATAATCTATAACTGGGGCCAGCAAATTTTAAAGGGCCCAGATGGTAAATATTTTAAGGCTTGCAAGTCATAGGGTTTCTGTCACAACTACCCAACTTTGTACAGTGGAAGGCCATAGACGATATGTAAATGAATGAGTGTGGTCGTGTTCCAATAAAACATTTTTTATCAAAACAAGCAGTAGGTTAGATTTGGCCCGTGAACCATAGTTTCCTAATCTATGACCTATAAAATTCCTCCTAGTCATTCTAAAATATTACATCTTTGTACGAATTTAGAAAACATTTAAAAGCTCTATAAGATAGCACAAAAATCAGAAGATAAAATGAAATGACATCACCTAATTGAAATTCTAAGTGATTTTAAAGTAGAAATCAATCAATAAGGTCTTACATCAGAGGTTCTCAAAGGTCATCTGAGGATTCCTGGGTTACCCTTTTAGTAGGATCCATGAGATTAAAACTATTTTCAGGCAAGGCATGGTGGCTCAAGCCTGTAATCCTAGCACTTTGGGAGGCAGATGCAGGAAAATCACTCGAGGCCAGAGGTTTGAGACCAGCCTGCGCAACATAGCAAGACCCTGTCTCTACAAAAAATAGAAAAATTAGCTGGGTGTGGTGGCATACACCTATAATCCCAGCTACTCAGGGACGGAGGCAGGAGGATCGCTTGAGCCCAGAAGTCTGAGGTTGCAGTGAGCTATGATGATGCCACTGCGCTCTAGCCCAGGCAAGAGAGCAAGACTCTGTCTCTAAAAAAAAAAAAAAAAAAAAAAAAGTTTTTCTTCAACTATTTTCATTATAATAGTAAGGCATTATTTGACTTTTTCATTCTCTCACAAGTATACAGTAGTTTTGTAAAGGCTACATGATGTGTGATATCACAATAGATTAAATGCAGAAGCAGATATAATAATCAGTCTTCTATTAAGCCAGATGGTTAAAAAAAAATGACAATATCACCACTCTTCTTAGCAAGAACCTTTGTTTTAGAAATTAGTTTTCATAAAGAATATTATCTATGTTGCCATGTAATGGGTTATTTTAAATGAATATAAAATTAGACATCCCACATGCAAAAAGATAAACTTAAGCCCTTACCTCAAAAAAAAAAAAAATTTTAGAAGAAAACAGAATATCTTCAAAATCTTGGGTTAGGCAAAAATATCTTCAATGTGACACCCAAATCAGAGCCCACAGAGGAAAAACTGGGTAAAATGGACTTCATTAAAATTAAAAAACTTTTGTAATTCAAAAGGACTTGCAATCAGAATTTAGAGAACACTTACAAGCTCTGTAAGAACACAAATAATCTAGCACAAAAATGGGCAACAGATCTAAATGGACATTTCACAAAAGATGATATACAAATGGTTAATAACCATGTGACAAGATGCTCAACATCTTTAATCATTAGGGAAATGCAAATTAAAATCACAAGACACTGTTTTACCCAGTAGGATGGTTATAACTTAAAAAAAAAAAAAAAAAGATAACAAATGTTGGCGAGAATGTGGAGAAAATGAGATCCTCATACATTACTGGTGGGAATGAAAAATGATGGGTCCCAGCTCTTTGGAAGGCTGAGGCAGATCACTTGAGCCCAGAGAGTTCAAGGCCAGCCTGGGAAACATAGCAAGACTCCCTCTCTAACAAAATTAAAAAATTTTTTTAAATGATGGAAAACTCTGGCAGTTTCTCAAAACTTTAAAATATAAAACTACTATACAGCCCAACAATTCTACTCCTAGGTGTCTACTCAAGAGAAATGAAAATGTATGTTCACACGAAGATTTGTGCACAATGTTCATAGCAGCATTATTCATAATAGTTAAAAATTGGAAACAACCTAAATGTTTAGCAAGTGATAAATGGATAAAAAAATTCAGTATAGTCATATAGTGGAATATTATTTGATCATGAAAAGGAACAAACTACTACCATGCTACCTCATAGGTGAACCTCAAAAGCCTACTAAGAAGAAGAAATACATAAGAGAACACATACTGTACTAACGCATTTAAAATACCATATAAATATACACTATCAGTGGATAAATATTTGAAATGTCCAGAAAATGTAAATTCATAGAAATGGAAAGTAGATTAGTGACTGCCTAAGGCTGGGGCTAGGAATGAAGATTAACTATAAAATGGACATCTTATTGGGAATAGGGAGTGAAAATGTTCTAAAGCAGATTTATGGTGATGTATACCACTTGGTAAAGTTACTCATATAATTGAATTGCATATATTAAAGAGGTAAATTTAAAAACATGTAAAATGTACCTCAATAAAACTGTTTAAAAATGATACATCTTAAAAAAAATTTTTTTTTTTGAGACGGAGTCTTGCTCTGTTGCCCAGCTAGAGTGCAGGGGCATCATCATATCATCATAGCTCACTGCAACCTCAAACTCCTGGGCTCGGGCAATCCTCCTGCCCCAGACTCCCAAGTAGCTATGGCTACAGGCGCACTCCACCATGCCCAGCTAATTTTTCTATTTTTTTTTTTGATAAAGATGGGGTCTTGTTCTTGCTAAGGTTGATCTCCAACCCCTGAGCTGAAGTAATAACCTCCCAGAGTGCTAGGACTACAGGCATGAGTCACTGCACCTGGCCTTAAAAAACATTTTAAAATTTTGTCTTAATTTTGAATACAGTGACTGCCAATATATAAAACCCATATAAACAAAAGAGCCTCAATTTTTAAGAATGAATAGGTATCCTGAGACAAAATAATCAAAGAACCACTCTCCTACACTAGCAGATTCAGAAAAGTTCAAGTGGGGAAAAAACTACTTTTAATAGCATAAAATTAAACTCAAGCAGGAGTACTTTAACAGCCCACATGTCAAGAACCAGGATGATTTAACTATTCAAAATTATACTTGAAAGGGAAAAAAGGAAGAAAAAGATCATAAATATGTCTACCCTTGGGGCAATATAGTGAATTTTGGCATAGACATTTAAATAGTAGATCTAGGGCTTGTTAGTTCTGTGACCTTGGACAAGTTACTTAACCTGTATGTGACTCAGTTTCCTATTTTGAAAAATGAGAGTAATTATTCCTACCTCATAGAGGATTAAATGAGTTAATGCTTATAAAAACACTTAGAAGAATCCCTAACTGAGTGACACAAATTCAAATTGATACACAAGTTGGTGGCAGAACACCAAGATGAAAATCTACTTGACTTTTCAACTCTACTTTTGTGCCTCTCATTGATTTGTATAAAACAAAAAATATTTCAAAAGTACTTCCCTCTCCAATTGTTCAGAATCCTAACTGGAAACAAAGACAAACTAGCTTGAAACTTTGTAGCTTCTTAAATTTTTTGAACAAATAAAGATTCCCTTAGAGTTCCCTTTAGATTCAGAAATTAACTGAAACATGATCAAAGATTTTGATAAAATACAAAATGTAAGCAATTGGTAAGTTGCATTTTTACTAACTTATAGAGCTTCTGTATTTTTGTTCATAATGTGCACTAAAATGAAAAAAGCAATTTAATGTGCTTGAACATATTCTGTAATTCAGATTTTTTTATCGAATGTAGAATAAACATTTACATAGGTTATTTTGAGGAGAAAACTGATAAATTTAAGTACCACATAGAAAAAATAAGAGGAAATAAAGCTAAATTACTTTGTAAGTCAGTAGTTTAAGAGTTGAGCTACACTTGTCCAAAAATTACTTTATTATAAGAGATTGACCCTAGAAATCATGGCTCTTTCATCAAAGAAAAATTATTAAAAAGATAGCATTATTTTGTACAGTTTTGACATTTATCTGCCTATAAATCAAGAATAGAATAAATGGCCTTTAAGTCCATTACAGCTTTAGAATTTTTTGAGCAAATCAAAACAAATATATACAACCGAAGAGTAATAACAGTAGGAACATAAGAAAAATAGTACTAGAATCACATGTCTCTATAGAAAAGACTTCATAAGGCCTTAATTCCTAATTTTTAGCATTAATTGAAATAAAAAAGTAGGCAAACAACAAACATTAATAAGGTACCAGAACAAAGGGACAAATGATTCAAAGGAATAAATGAGGAAGTAAGAAGTTTTAGGTACAAAACTTATTGAGCTAATCAGAAGTACCTGAAAGATAATAAATATACACAATCCAAAAAAAATTATTATCAACCTAATATATATAAATTTACCTTTATCTTAGTATGTACATCAAAGATATCTGGGATGCTCCCAAAAATAGTCTTAATCTCTTCTGGTGCAAGAATAGGCCCACCACGTTGTCCTTCCTCTTCCAATGGTACCTGAAATAACTAAATGAGAAAAAAGACTAATTTAAGTAGATTGCAGGGAAAAGAAAAAGCTAAAATATAGACAGTTTATGATAAAGGAGAGATGAGATGTTGATGGAGAAGAAAAAAATAATAAAAAAAAATTCTCCCTAAATTTGAGCAATTTTTTCTTATAACATTTTCTCTTTTATTCTATTTGCTTATTCTATTTATTTATTTATACACTGTGTATGCATGTATATATACTCTTGTCATGAAATGTTATGTTAGAAGCTAATAAAAGTTTATCATACAGGTCTACAAATCAATCATTAAAATTGTTAGTACAAGATAACCTTTCATTAAAGCTAATAAGGATGAAAGCAATAAGCAATCAGTTATTTCTAGACATATACTTAAGTATTAAATGTTTTAGAAATGGTAAAACTTAGTTTAAGGAAAGACACTGGACTTGAAGCTAGAAGATCTGTTTGTATCCATGTTTTTGCTTGTATCAATCTAAAAAAATAAAAGAAAAAAATTCCAAGAACTAATAAATTAGTTTAGCAAGGCCGCAGGATACAAGGTTAATGCACACATGTGCACACATACATATCAGTCTCATTTCTATATACCAGTAATTTACAAATGGAAAAAAATTTAAAAAGCAGTATCATTTATAATAAAAATAAAAATACCTAAGTATAAATATAGTAAAACATGTATATGATGCTGAAAACTACGGAATACTGATGAAAGAAATCAAAAGACAACATAAATAAATGAAGATATAGTCAGCAACTGAAAGACTCACACATAGTATAAATGTCAATTCTTCCCCAAATTGATCTATGGATTTAACATGTCAATCAAAGTTCTAGGACTTTTTGTATAGAAAACTTGATTCTAAAATTTTATATAAAAAGGCAAAGGAACTTCTTACTATATAGCTGCAGTATTCAAGACTGCAGCTGTATAGTATTGGTATTAGGGAAGGGAGAAACACACATGTAATAACAGCACAGAATTAAAGTTGAGAAACAAACTCACACAAATACGGTTGAGTAATTTTTGGCAAAGGTGCAAAAGCAATTCAATGGAGGAAAGACAGTCTTTCAACAAATGGTATTAGAATACCATCTGCCATAAACCTCAGCCTAAACATAACACCTTATACAAAAATTAACTCAAAATGGATCAAAGATCCAAAAATAAAACGTAAAAGTATGAAACTTTTAGAAAACATAGGAGAAAATCTTCGTAAGCTAGACTTAAGTAAAGAATGTTTTTTGGTTGTTGTGTTTTTTTCTTTTCTTAAGAGAGGGTCTCACTCTGTCACCCAGGCTGGAGTACAGTGGCATAATCAAAGCTCATTGCAGCCTCACGCTCCTGGGCTTCTTTTGCCTCAACCTCCTCAATAGCTGGGACTGCAGGCATGCACCATCACGCCCAGCTAATCTTTTAATTTTATTTTTTGTAGAGACAGGGTCCTGCTATATTTCCCAGGTGGTCTTGAACTACTGGCCTCAAGCAATTCTCCTGCCTCAGCCTCCCAAAGTGTTGGGATTTTAGGCATGAACCACCGCATCCAGCCACAAGAACATTTCTATCAGTGAAAAAAAACAAGTTACTGAAATACATAATGATTATATTTATATAGTTTATTTTCTTACACATTTGTGATAGATCTATAAAGGAAATGGTGATGAGCAAGCACCGAATTTCAGATAATGATTATCTCTGAGAGGAGAGAACACAGGATTGGAGAAAAACATAATAGAGGTTTCAAAGATATTTGTAATAATCTGTAAACATTCCTTCAATCTAGTCAGTGTTTTATTAAAAATCTTACACAAAAATATTCAGACAATCAAAATACATTGAGGTTCATTAAAAACTTTCAGTAGCCTTAAGACATGTTGAACTATTCTAAAACAGTTCTGCTGTGTACAGTCTTGCTTTAGTACCCCAAATAAAATTAGGTAGCTAAAAACTGTTGATTCTAGCTTTCCAATATTTGTTAAATCTATCCTCTTTTCATTTTCACTGACACTATCCTAAAAAGTTCAGAGCCTCAAAATCTCTCATAAAGACTGCTGAAACAGCCTCCAAATCAGTCTCTTTGTTGCCCCCGTTTCCCCTCTTCAATACCTCCCTTCAAAGTGAACCAAGTTATCTGTCTGAAATGCAAATCAAATGATATCATTGATGCCCCTTCCCATTTAAAAATACTTCTATAGCTTACACAGGGCATAGCACATCAAAGGCCTTCTCTCTGGTCTGGCACAGGCAGTCTTATCTCAATTCTCACTGTATCCATACCCCTACCCTATCCTTACTACTCACAATACCTTGAATGACACGCCTCTTCAATCATCTGTATTGTTTACCCAATCTCAGACTTTCCACCCATATTCTTTGCATGTACCAATCATACTTACATTTTAAAATTCACTTCAACTGTTACTTTACAACACTGTTTCCAATGTACAACCCATAGAAAATTCTAGCCCAACTCCTTCCCTAAGCTGAAAGAGTAGTAAAACCCATCTCACAAATCTAATACTTTACTAAACCTCCCTCACGATGCTCATAATCTTCTACTTGGTATTATAATTAAGTGTGTATGTTTTATCTCCTCTTCCAATCTAAGCTTCTTTAAAATGGGAATCTTCTTTAATACCTGGCACACTTTTTATTAACTGGGCACCTGAGTATTACATGGACTAAATAAAGAAGGTTCTAGAGATACATTTAATTTGAGGGATAAGATAAAATTAAGTTATTCTAAATCTAATTCCAAAAAAAGATAACAGTCCTAAATCAAAGCTCTTTAAAGAAAACACTATTGTGAATTTAGGCCACAATCTTTTAAATAAAACCTTCCATGAGTTTATGTTAAGCAATGTGGTATGAAACTTTTTCTCCGGCCTCCTAATTTCATGGGCTTTTTCGATGGAGTTTTAGCGAATCTAATTGACGTGCTTAGAATTCTGAAACTTCAATGCATTTTACCATGGTCTAAAAAGATTTACATTTCTAGGCAATAAATGCTACCAAAGTACATAGATAGTATATGGCAAAGGGATTTTCTGCTACTCAACCATATTTTGGCTTACTATAAAAACTTGAACAAGAAACTCATCTAGGTTGATTTCCCTGGAGAAAGAAGAGCAAGCCTGACTAAAAACAAGTAGAATTTAATACAACAGAGGCCTTGTAAAACCCTGATTGCCAGTCAGGAATGGTGGCTCACACCTGTAATCCTAGCACTCTGGGAGGCCAAAGGGAGAGGACTGCTTGAGGTCAGGAGTTCCAGACCAGCATGAGCAAGAGTGAGACCCCATCTCTACTAAAAATAGAAAAATTAGCCAGGCATGGTGGCATGTGCCTGTTGTCCCAGCTACTTGGGGGGTTGAAGCAAGAGGATCGCTTGAGCCCAGGAATGTGAGGTTGCAGTTGAGCTACACCACTGTACTCTAGCCCAGGCAACAGAGCAAGACTCTATCTTTAAAAAAAAAAAAAAAACTAAACCCAAATAGAAACTCCCTATGGTTTTTCTATTGAAAACTTAGTAGTAACAACATCATTTTCTTGACAGAATAACAAATTTATTCCTTCTTCCTATAGATACCAAAATAATGTCCTATCTTTCAGAACCTTAAATTTCAGATTATTCCTTAATTTCTTTAATGTCATCCTACAAAGATTATTCATTAGAATTGACTTTTCCTCAGAAATAACTTCAAAGTACATTTTAATATTAGTAAGCAATGAGTTAACATTTATTTATGGCTAATCACTGCATATTTCATGTGTCACATTAAAAGGATTACTAAAAAAATTTACCAACATTGACACTGTTATGCTTCACTACTATTTTTAAACAATCTTTTTTCACACATATACAGTACTAAATAAAGCAATGACTCTAGAACACATATTTTCAGAAGAAGTTATCTACCATTTCCAAATATAAATGCAGTATCTTGACAAGGAGCCTGCAAAGTTCTGAATTAAGCTCAATCTCCTCTAAAGATCATCTATTGAGGACTATTCTCTTTTAAAGTCATTATTAAAATGGTACTATTTCCAGATGAATAAAAGGTAATACTACATTCACAGCATTCCCTTAATAGCAATTTTTGTCACATATTTTTATTTTTAATATCTATCATATTATATGCTTATATAATTTTCTTATAAGAAACAGGATCACTTAGACTTTTTTTACTTAGGAACACTGGAACAGAAATCATTTTACCACCTGACTCATACTTACCTGAATAATTGTTGCCAGTATATTTACATAATTACTTTCAGTCTGATAGAGTTCTTTTGCAACTTGCCACCTGGCTGACTGCTTTGAAGGAACTGGAGTGGAATTTTTAGAAGACTTGGTACAAGACTTTGGTGTTTCTGAAAGGTAAAAAGGAGAAAAGATTTGATGGAAGCCAGATATAAGTACCAAATGTTGTACAGACTTAACAGGATAAAAGGGTGGGGGAGGAGATACCCTACTCTTATAATACCACCATATAGATTTCCATTAAAATCAAATTTCCTCATAGAGTAAGGCCAGAAAAAATTTCTACTAAATAAGTAGAAATAAGAGTACAATACTAATAAGAATACAGGCCATTTATTTGATACTACTTCAAAAATACCAAGGTCATTAAAAGCAAAAAAAGACTAAGGAACTATTGCAGATTAGAGGGGAACAGGAAGAGATGACATAACAACATGTGATCCTGGATTGGATACCTGGCCAAAAAAAAAAAAAAAAAGGGAACTTTTTTCTTTTGCTAAAAAGGACATTAGAACATTAGTGGGACAACTAGTGAAATGTGAAGTATATATTAATTGAATAGTTCATAGTATTAATGTTAACTTCCTCATTATAATAATTGTAATGTAGTTAGAGCAAAAGCATGGCACATTTGCAACTTACTCTCAAACAATACAGACATAAAAGAATACGTGCGTGCGTGCGTGTGTGTGTGTGTGTGTGTGTGTGTGTGTGTGTGTGTGTTCAGAAAAAGAGAGATTTTGACTGAATCAATGCTAAAGCAAACATGGCAGAATATTTCCATTTGGGAAATCTGAATAGAAGGTAAATGAATCTTGGTAAAGCTAAAGTAATAAAATAAAATAGAAAGCAACATATAAAAATACTTAAGTTAAAAAAAAGGAGGAAAAAGTTCTTATGATTACACAATTATAATAATAGAAAACTTTTCACATATATATAAAGGAAGCCCCCCACAAAAAACCCAACATTAACTGAAAACTCTGTTAATTCACACTATCTTAACATAATGATACATCCAGTGCAATCCAGAATGGAAGGAGGATGCATTAGTATATTTTATATGTATTTCATGAAAGAAAAAATTTTTAAACATTTATAAAAGCTTGTAATTTTTACATTTTCTTACTATCACTACGGTTAGAATAGTTTAACATTATATATAGCATCTTCTAATGGCAAGTTTTTCAATAGGAAAAGGAATATGTAACACAAAGTAGCAATGTGTGACACAAAAAAACATGATGTATATTTGCAACATATCAATTGTACTCAATAAATAATTTTAAACATTATTATATTAAAACAATCATGTGTATCACAATGTTCTGGATTTTTTTTTCATAGATAACAGACTTGAAAGAACTTTCCGCTTACCATACATTATATCAGGCTATACTCATCAGACCCAGAAGCCTATGCTATTACTGAATATCCTTCAGTGGGAAAAAATTAAGATACTCTAATCTAATTTAATTATACTGTGTCTAGGTAGTGATCTACAAGCTGAGGATTCTATTTTACAGAGTACCTAATGTATAAGTACAGTTGTCATGTCTGTTTTCTTCAGTGGTTTATTTTCTTCTCATCTCCTAAAATGCATATTCAAGTTTCAGTCCTTTACGATCGGCTCTTACCATCCATGCCCTTGTTCATTATAATTATGGAACCAGTAAATTCTCAAATCAACATTATCTAATCATGATCCCCATTATCTCCAGCACCTGGGTCAACTTTTCCAAATGTCTATGGACATTTCTACCTTAATGTAACCTGGATTTCTCTAAAACTGCACTATCTTCCCTCAAAATATAAACTTCCTATTTACACAAAAGCAACATTTCTTTCATTTAAAGAAATACTTTGCCTTCATCTCCTTTTATTCCCCTCCTATTACTCCAACCTATCAATATTTCCCCAATGCTTCTTACTTTTCTTTCGAACCACCATGTATCCTGGTTCATTGTCTTATCTAATGACCCAAGCCACTGTGGTAGATTATGTCATGCCTGTCTCCAAACTGCCCTCTTCTAATCATTCTTCAAAACAATCCACTAAGAATTACCTATTCAATCAATTACTGTGCTACTCAAAGAGTTTCTAAAATTTCTTGTTAATGACAATATACAGTTTAGACATGCCAATCTGATTTCAAAGTTATCTAATATTAGGCCTCAACCTTCCTAATTTAACTATTACTCCTCCACACTCCAAGCAAATTGACCTATCCATCATCTCCTAAAGACTCAATTTGTATACTGTTATCTGCATATGTGCTCCTCTTTACATTTTCAAATTCATCTCAGTTTTCTGGGCCAACTTTAAATTCATTTTCAATTCTTTCCGTGACATTTAGTAAATACATTTAGAGAATAAGATAGACAAGGTTCATGCTCTCTTAAAGCTTACATTCTGGTGAAGCGAATCAAATAATAACAAATTAAAATATACTATATATTATTATATATTAAAAAATATAACTTCTAACAATGATAATAACTACTACTGAAAACAACCACCAGGTAATGGCATTGGTAGGAAGGAGTGGTAGAAGAGGAACTTAACTTTACAGACAATCCAATTAAGATTTCCTTGAAGCAGACAGAGCAAGTACAAAGGTCCTGAGGTATGATGTACTAGAAATACTTGAAAAATAACAAAGATAGCATGACTGAAGCTTAGACAGTACAGATATTATTAGAGAATGTAATACCACATGAAGTTAGGTAGATGAGGGCAGAATTACATAGGGATATAAAAGCTATGATAATACAAAGCCACTGAATGACTTCAAAGCAGAGGAGTGGCGTAATCTAATTTATATATATTTAAAGACTTCTCTAAGTGTTGCATGTAGAAAGGCAAAAATTAAAATGGAGAGACCATATTTAGAAGACTACTGCAATAGTCTAAGAAAGATCCTTTTTATAGAAAAGACTGATTTGAGAAAACGGGTGTCAAAGTAACAGAGGAGTTGGTAGTAGCAGAAAGAATCAAGAATTCTAGTTTGTTTACATTAATTTTAAGATGTCTATTAGACATGGACAAGGAGATATCAAATAGGCATTTAGACAGCAAAGAAGAAAAATTTGGGGAGTCATGAGTACATAAATGTTTTTTAAAACTATAGAATTAACTGAGATTATTTAGGGAGAATACAATAGAAAAGAAACAATGACTCAGGAGGAACATATGATATTTAGAGTTGAAGAGAGAAGCTAGGCAAAGGAGAATGAGAAATGAGTGATGTCACAAAGCCAAGAAAAAAAAATGTGTCTATGAAGGAGTAGCTATTCATGTGTTCAATGCTATTGACTGTTATTGTCTCTCCCCAGCAAGAGCAATTTTATGCAGTATGGACTGCAGCTCAGTAGGAATGGGCTGAAAGGACAATGAGATTCAAGGAAATGAGACAATGGATTAAGGTAATTCTTTGAAGTATACTGATGTGAAAGGGAACAGAAAAATGGGACAGTAAGTGGAGAGTGTCGTGGAATCAGGGGAAATTTTGATCTTTTTCTTTCTTAAATCTAGAAAATATATTTGTTTGCAGACAAGAGAGGGAAATATTAATAACCAAGAGAGGAATTATAGAAACCTTCTTCTATCAGTTTAACGCAAAGTGAACTCACTCTTCTCTGACTTCATTCTACCTATATTCTTCATAATTCATGTGACATTTGTGATTTTGTTTAGCTAGTGTTAAGAATTTGCTTTTTGAGCCAGGTGTGGTGGCTCACACCTATAATCCCAGCACTTTGGGAGACTGAGGCCATAAGTTCAAAATCAGCCTAGGCAACATAGCAAGACCTCTCTACAAAAACTAAAAAAATTAGCTGGGTGCAGTGGTGCACACTTGTAGTCCCAGCTACTCAAGAGGTTGAGGTAGGAGGATCACTTGAGCCCCAGAGTCTGAGGTTGCAGTGAGATACAATGACATCACTGCACTCCAGCCAGGGCAACAGAGTGAGATCCTGTCTCAAAAAAAAAAAAAAATTTGTTTTTGGAATAGCTCTATCACTCTCCAGCTGTGTGACTCTAGACAAGTTACTTAATTTCTCTGTACCTCAGTTTAGTTATCTGTAAAATAGGGATAATAAGACCTCCTATAAATACACAAAATATACAAGGCACTTAGCATGTAGTAAGCAATCATTAAATTGAAGTATTATGCTTAACTTTTCATGTGTCTTTTCTCCTCAGCTAGAACAAAGGTAATTAAAGGCAAAGTCTTTCATATTTACTGTAGTAGAGATATATCTATATTCTAACTGTTATTCCATTCCACTAAATTTTAAAGATCAGTATTTTAAAATGTGAATTACCTCCATAGTTAATGCTAGACTCTGGTGTGTTGGAGATATCTAGGAGTGACCCTATAGAAAGGGAATGTTCAGCTGATGGGCGCTTACGGGGAGGAAAAGGTGACATGTCTGTTTCTCTTGAAAGTTGAGCAAGTGTCTCTTTCAAACGACGTCTTTTGCGAGTGCTGTTTGGAGTATTTAGAGAAAGCAGTGACACTGATTTCTTGAGCTCAGGAGTATTAGCCTGTAATCAAAAGCACAAAAGCTCTATTTTACTTCCATGGTTCTTTACTAGGACAGGAACAAGAGAAAAATATATTTACAAGTCTGACAAAATATGGACTTTGCACAATAATTTTACAACCCTACAGTGCCAAGCAATTCAGAAGCTTCAGAAAACATAATAGACAAGAGACCACAGTAATTGTCTAACCCCAAGCACCTCATTTTTTTCTTCATAGCACAACATTACATTTTCATCTGTAAGCATGTTTACTGTCTACTCCTTCATTAGGCCATAAACTGCATGAGGGCAGGGACCACTCATATTCTGTTCACTGTATCCCTAGCATTTAGCATAGTGCCTACACACAGTGCTCTCCAATATTTGCTGAAAAACACTTGATTTTAAGATCTCTCTCCCTAAACCTAAAGCATATCTTTAAAACTTTATCTTAAGAATTTTACATTTAGAAGAGTCTGAAGAGAGCACAATATGATTGGTACCTATTTAGATTTTATAGAAACAATAAATCCTCATCTTCAATATTTCACTCGAAATTATTAAATCCCAAACTGAAGTAAATCTTTTAAAGTCTGCTTCTATACCTTTATGTCATTTTGGTAAGTGATATCACTCTTCACTA
This sequence comes from Avahi laniger, assembly GCA_963575035.1. Taxonomy (NCBI): domain Eukaryota; kingdom Metazoa; phylum Chordata; class Mammalia; order Primates; family Indriidae; genus Avahi; species Avahi laniger. The sequence goes on from CAUYSK010069431.1 coordinate 14,691, forward strand.
AGTTCCATCATAACAGCTAGATTTTCCTTATGTACATTCTACTATTAAAGTCATCTTTTTAATGACAGCTTCCCCCTTAATATTCTTCAATGGTTTCCAATACTTCTAGGATAATATCCAAACTCATAAACATATTAAAAACTTGTTGACTCTATCTACTTATTAAGTTTTATCTGTTGTCCTTCTTTCCCATACTCTTTTTTAAAACCATACTAAATTACTTAATATTTTAATGTATTCTCAAGCTTTCATACCGTCTCCCATCTGCTGTTCTAACTTGATTGTCCTTACCTAGTTAGTCTAGTAAGTTGGCTCAACAGTTATTTGCCTTTTCCAATCCTGCCTAAGTCTCTAAGAAAGAGTGAGGCTACCTAGAATACACTATTCAATTTTAGCACGCATCATTCTACATCGTAACTTTGCAAATCTATCTTTCCAATAAGGTTCTAAGTTTCTGAAGACAGAGACATTATTGTTCATAATGGTATCACCAAGAATTAGCACAGAACAATATATACTAGATTAAAATAATATACATTACATTTAATAGTTCCACTTAAATCTACATAGACTATTATTTGACATCCAATTGTTTAATTATTCTTAAACTCCTAAACATTATGTAAAAGATATGTATGCTAATTATACTATGCTCTCTAAAATTTCTGGATAGAAAAGTATTGTTTCCATACAAGCAAGTTCACAGAATAAATGACTATGAGCCAAAAAGCATACCTTTTCAAATAAATACATAGTTTCTCCAGCTCGGGCATCCATTTGAATGCTTCCCCAGAACCACTAGGTAAGAGAGAAAACATTGTAATAAAGAGTTTAAATTTATCTCAGAGAAGTTAATGTTTAAAAAAAACAATCTCATTCGAGAATTACTTGCCTCTTGCTTGACAACATAAAGTTTCTTCGAAGGTTCAAATGGAAGTTCTTTTACCATATTCTCTTCAACTATAAGGTGAGTGCATCTTTCATCTCCAACTGATAAATAGTTACCTCCTGAAGAGGAATGCAAACAAGAATAAATAAGCCAAACTACTTATTTCCAAATCCCAATTTTTAAAGGGGCATATTCACTAGGATGTGATTAAGCAGAAATAGGGAATAAAATAACTTTTAAATATGCTAAATTTTACCTTGCATTTTAGTCATTTCTTCCATATTGGTTTTCTCTTCATCTGAAAATCCCAGGAAACTTAAAACACAATCTTGAAACGGAGGAACTTTAAATTCATTTCTAAAGTCATCAACTGCTGCACAGAAATCCCTGAAACCAAAATATACTCTTACTAGAACCAGCTTAGCTTAAATTCAGAAGTTAGGCATATCAATTTACAAATCAGCAGTAATTTTCAAGGTGTTAGCATAATCCATTTATTGAAAATATTTTACATCTGGTCCTGAAACATTCAGAAAAATTTCAGTTAAAAAAAAAAAAAAAAAAACTGATGTATCTTCACTCAACCTGAAAACAACTTCTGAAAAAACGTGATCACAGATAACCTATACAAGAGATTCAAATCCTTTTTCTGTATTTGAAATTTTATGTGAACTATATTTCAGGGATTCTCTAGTTTCAAGAAATCTTAAGTAATGATGAAGTGCCACAGCAAGAAATTGAGATTGGAAAGCTTAGCAAAACTAATGAATTGCAAACACCAATTAAAATGTAATCAGACAAACATAAAATAAAAAAATTTAACAATCCAAATACCCAGATTCGTTAAGCTATTCCCTAATAATTTTAGAATGTTTTTGATAATCAAAATTACTTCGCAAAGTAAAATTCAAAGATACCATAGATATTTTTTAATTTTTTATAATTTGTGATAACTTTGTTCTTCCTAGATTTTTTTATTCCCTAAGCTACCCAGACTGAATTCATTTTTTTCTATACTACCTATGAATTTAGTTTTTTCAGCACATGGATTTATCCTGAAAACATAGTATGTTTAATTTACATAATGAACTACTGAATTCCTAAAACACTTACTGTTCATTCCGCCTTTCCCAGGCTTTATAAATCCATTCTGGCTTCATAATTGGAGTACCTAGGCTCACAGCAACCTAAAAATATAAACATTAATTACATTGAATTTCTCCTTAAATAACTGCATTCAAGGAAGGTCTAAACAATCACATACTTTTTTTTTTTACACAGATCACTGTTCATCTGCTTTGCAACAAAATATAAATGAAAATGGGAAAAAACTGTCTTTCAATCATATAACTTAGGTCAAAATAACTTAAAAACAAATTTCACGATGTCCAAATTGTTTCCTTATTTTAAATAAATATATCTCTGAGTTGATTAAGTTCATCTTTATTAAATTTCTATTTCTCCTTTCTTCACATTTGCTTCCTTGAAGTACTGATCCCCAAGATGGCACTACAGAAGAAAACAACTGATTAAGTCACTAAAACCTCAGCTATGAGTTGAAAAGTTTAAGGAAAATTCAAGAGTACTCTAAAATTACCATTTGCTTCATAAATACACCAAGCAAAGGTGAGACCAAATGACAAACTCTTGCTTAAATATTCAACTAACAATCTTAAACTAAGATTTCAATCCTAATAAAAGTATTTTCTCCTGTTCTTTTATAATTAAGAAGTTAAATCTTAGAACCATTTTATAACAACAGAGCTGTTTTTATAATGACCACTTAGATTTTGCTAGTGGGCACCTGGGGAAAAAAAATAAAAATTAAAAAAAAAAAAATAAAGACCACTTAGACAAGAGTGAAATATCTGCTCTCAAATTTCATACCATGTTATCCATCTACCAACCCCCCCAATCCTACTCATCTTTCAATGCCTACCTCAAGTTCTATTGCTTTCTTAAAACTTAACCACTCTTATGAGTTAATATTTTTACTAAATATATTCATAGCAAAAATTGAATTTTTGATCTTCAATAAATTGCAGGAGAAATAGGAGAAGAGTGCTATTATTAAACTCATCGAAAAATAACTCTATATTGAAATATACAAAAATACCCAAGTTTACATACCCTAAATTTTTCTCCTTGTGTACAGTTTGCCACCAAATGTGTAACTTTTGAATTGAAGTCTTTTCGAATTACTCCGCCCATGTGATGGACCAATGTCACCAATCTGACCTCAAAAGAAAAATTAAGCAACATTGACTTCATGATTAATTTGAATAAAATTTTAAACTATGTTTACCATTCATTTAGCATTTATTAATAGTAAACACTTTCTATTTATAAGGTGCATACAAGATTTTTGTAGAGATGTTAAATTTTATGTCAAAGAAAAAGCATTGAAAAAAAGATTTGTTTTTATACTAGCATGGGCAAAATTACACGTAGAGATGATCTTAGTAAAGACCATCACACAAAACTAAGTTAATTAAACAACTGGCCTTCATACTACCTAAATTTATTGCTGCTTTTTTAAATATCACACTGCTTAAATATATTGTGTTTTGTTTTTTTTTTTTTAACAGGTCATAGCACACCAAGATTCTTCCCACAAAATTAGAGTAATACCCATTAGCTCTAACACACAAAATACTGTGAACCAAAGAAAAGAATTTTCTATGAATTTTCTAGGGCAATAAGAATAACTTTGAGGCTGGACTTGTATAACCAAAAAATGCAGTGTATAAACAAAAACTTCAAATAATCAATGTAGTTGATATGACACTTAAGACAGTTAAGCAGAACAGAGTTATGAAATTTTTGTGTTAATTCATATCAGTCATCCTAGACAAAACATGTTTCTTTACAAGACTCTTCAGAATTTATTTCTTCACAAAATTTAAACCTTGCTATAGCCATAGTATTTTCTCCTTTAATATCTTTAAAGTAAAACTGTAATACTAAAAAGAAATAAAAAGCCAATTTAAGCTTATTTTGCTGGAAAAAAATATGCTTTTAATGGAATTTGTGGTATAATACTTACTAGCTCTTCTTTCTTTCGGAATCCAGTAAAGCACAGTACTAGATTCATCATACTTGTACAATACAATGGGCGACAGGAAAATGGCAAAGGCTGAGGATACAAGAATTTTAAATCTGTGAGCTTTCTTTTTAGTAGAAAATACAACTTTCTCACTCTAAAGATATTTTCGGCTGGGCGCGGTGGCTCATGCCTGTAATCCTAGCTCTCTGGGAGGCTGAGGCGGGTGGATCCCTCAAGGTCAGGAGTTCGAGACCAGCCTGAACAAGAGCGAGAACCCGCCTCTACCGAAAAATAGAAAGAAATGATTTGGACAACAAAAAATATATATATAGAAAAAATTAGCCAGGCATGGTGGCGCATGTCTGTAGTCCCAGCTACTCAGGAGGCTGAGGCAGAAGGATCGCTTGAGCCCAGGAGTTTAGGTTGTGGTGAGCTACGCTGATGTCACGGCACTCTAGCCCAGGCAACAGAGCCAGACTCTGTCTCAAAGAAAAAAAAAGATATTTCCCCTCTTGCCAATCAACTTTCCCAATCCACAGATTTATTGGCATTTTTCCTTTTTCTTTTTTAAAGACAAGGTCTCACTCTGTTGCCCTGGTTGGGGTGCACTGGCATGATCATAGTTCACTGCAACCTCGAACTCCTGAGCTCAAGTGATCCTCCTGGCTCAGCCTTCCGAGTAGCTGGGACTACAGGCACATGCTACCATGCCCACTTAATTCTAAAAAATTTTTTGTAGAGACAGAGGTCTTGCTATGTTGCTCAGGCTGGTCTTGAACTCCTGGTCTCAAGCAATCCTCCCACCTCAGCCTCACTAAGTGCTAGGATTACAGGCATAAGCCACTGCACCCAGCTGGTGTTTTTTAATATGTAACAAAAAATAGCAAAAAAATGGACTGCAAGCATCACAATAAAAATGATCCCATGATTTTCAAATTAAACTTAACATAATCTAAATATACTTTACTATCAGCAATCTAAACAAAGAAAATATTTATATCTAAACTTTTTGTTTGAAAATATACTGATACATGAAGTATTGTCTATAAGCAAAAATTTCAGATTCCATACACTATTGTAAATGATTCCTATTAATGTTATTAAAATAGGTTAAAGATATTTTATAATAAACATTAGTAACTATAACACATATACTTAAACCAAATATGATTCCAATTTTTAAACTAAAAAATGGAGATATTCAGTAAATAATTTACTCAGTGGTTTTATATATATACACATAATATTTATATACACACCAGAAAGACAGAGAATGGTTTAAAAATAATAAAAGAACATATTTGATTCCTGCCATTATGCAAGAAGATTTTTTTCATAATTTTGATCTCTGAAAAGATCATAATTTTCATAATTTTCATAATTTTGATCTCTGAAAAGTTTATTTGCTTTTTGAGAGCAACACTTCTGAATCAAAACATTAGAGAATTAAAGGTTATCATAAGCTTATTACTAGAATCTATAACAATAGAAGCCCAATGACCTAAGCAATTTTAAGAGAATAAAGCAAGCTTAAGAATGGCTTAACAGCCCTTTTTGCGCCCTTCCTTTTGCTCTCCCTTTGCTGCAACAATGGGTCCAGTCCTCATCCTTAGGGGATGTATCACACTATATTGTAAACCTATATTTTGCTCTTGCCCTATAATCCTATCATTCTCTCCTCAATAAACCTCATTTTCATGCTTGTCTTAAAAAAAAAAAGAACGGCCGGGCGCGGTGGCTCACGCCTGTAATCCTAGCTCTCTTGGGAGGCCGAGGCGGACGGATTGTTTGAGCTCAGGAGTTCGAGACCAGCCTGAGCAAGAGCGAGACCCCGGTTCTACTAAAAATACAAAGAAATTAATTGGACAACTAAAAATATATAGAAAAAATTAGCCAGGCATGGTGGCGCATGCCTGTAGTCCTAGCTACTTGGGAGGCTGAGTCAGAAGGATCGCTTGAGCCCAGGAGTCTGAAGTTGCTGTGAGCTAGGCTGACGCCACGGCACTCACTCTAGCCCGGGCTGAAGAGTGAGACTCTGTCTCAAAAAAAAAAAAAAGAACGGCAAAACATAGCAACAAAATCAAATAGGGACTAACTCTGCTACACCCCTTATACTGAAATACTATTTAAAAACAAAAAGCTAAAATAATTTTCCTAATTTTAAATCATGCAGTAGCTGATAAAAACGGAAACATGATATCTGTTCTGTGCAGAGGAAAATAAAAGTTTATGTATATATATACATTTCTGGAACCCAAGTTTAAGGAAATTATCTCTTCTAAGACATTGCAATATTGAGATTGTATGTCTGTGTATATACATATATACAGTTGTCATTGTTTAACATTTAAAGTCCTTAGTTTTTCACTACTAACGTTTACAATAGGAAGAATATTAAAGGACTATATTAGAGTAGCCACCGTTATTCCTATTCTAAATATTTGATACGTTCCACAATTAATGAGATTTTTCTACTTACGAATTTTTTGCTAATTAAAAATTAATAAAAATGTAACCTTGAAAAGTCATAATATATGTGTATTATTTCTTACCTCTCTTTTTTGTGAACAGTGTAATACAACTGGTGGTCCAATAATTCTACAATCAGCCTTGTATAAGTCATTAAAGACAGAATCCTGGAAGTCCATGACTATGAATACATTTTCAAATTCCGGAGAATCCAAGCCTTCAAATTCTTCCATTGATTCCATCTTTACAAAGTGTACTTTAATTTCCTTGATTTTTCCATATAGTTATTAGAAATAAAAATTATTGATATAGCATATAAATTCATTCATGCCTCTAAATAAGGCCTAAAAATCAATTCAATAAATATTTTTTGACATTTTTATTTTTATATTTGTAGAAAACTTAAGTTTTAAATCATACAATAATAATCATTACACTTCATAGTGAACAACCATACTTCTTTACTTATTTGTATTTTATATATACATTTCTCCATCCAAATTAAGATCTTAAATTTTAAAGATCAATATTATGAAGGAATAAGCTTCTGACTTATTACTTAGTAATCATTATAAATTATCTAGTATAGCACATTAAGTTCCATAAAATTTGAATGAAGTTTTTTAAGTACATGAATTTTGATAGTAGATGCATTCATTAGAAAGGCATCCACTATTTCTTTTTATTCTGACCTAGAAAACAAAACCATAGAGTTCTTCCTGCACAAATCAACTATCTTCAGAAAAATAAGAAAAAAATACTATACCACTTAATATTTTAAAAAGGAAGATTAACATAATCATTTCACTAAATATGTAAGAAAAAGGAGAAAGATATGAAATATGGAGGCAATTTGCAGCATGGCTAATGTAGGATATAAAAAGGTAAGTTGTTGGAGTGGGGAACTTGTGGCCTTAAGGCCACATGTGGCCTTTTAGGTCCTTAAGTGCAGGCTTTTGATTGAATCCAGATTTTACAGAACAAATCCTTTTATTAAAAGGGGTGCAGCAGAGAAAGACGAAGCTTTTCTTGCCTTCTTTGGTGCTTAAAAAAGAACAGTCTTGAAATCAGAAGGCCACAGGCTCCCTCCCCATCCCTCTGCGAAAGAGAATGAAGATACTTAAATACCTATGTAACTCCTGTATGAAAAGAACAGAACCATTTAAAAGAAAACTCAGAGTGGGTCGATAAATTATTTGGGCTTTATCTGCAAGGCTGATATGATGGGCTGAGTTGCGTGACCCTAAAATTCATGTTGAAGCCCTAATCTAAAATGAAGAATGAAGCCCTTAGAATGTGACTACATTTGGAGATAAGAGCTTTAAAGAGATAATTAAGGTTAAATCAGGTCATAAGGTCCTGATCCAATCTGGTGTTCTTATAAGAAATTTATGGGATTTTTCCTTTTTTTAAAATTTGCGGGTTTTTTCCTTTTTGTTTTAGAGATGGGGTCTCGCTCTGTCAGCTAGGCTGGAGTGCAGTCGCACAATCATAGCTCATTGCAGCCTCAAACTCCTAGGCTCAAGTGATCCTCCAACCTCAGCCTCCCAAGCAGCTGGGTTCACAAGAGCCCGGCTAAGAAATTTGTACATGCAAAACAAACACTGTGTGAGCACACACAGAAGAAAAGCCATGTGAAGACACAGCAAGGAGGACATCTGCAAGGGAAGGAAACAAGCCTCAAGAAAAACTAAACCTGCTAACACCTTAATCATATACTTCTAGCCTCCAAAACTATGAGAAAATAAATTTCTGTTGTTTAAGCTACTCAGTGTGTGGTATTTTGTTATGGCAGCCCTAGCAAACTAAAATAGCCGAACTAGAGAATTAGATGTCTTTCATATGCTGAAGCAAATTCCCTGATGAGTGGCAATTAGTATGATTTATAATTTTGGAGATACAGCAAGAATTTAGACTAAATAAAAAATAAGAAAAAGAAGCTAAAGAGTTTAAAGAATATTATCAGATCTTTGTAAATTTGACACCATTTAAATTTAATAATGAAGTCCTTATAAAGTAATTTGGCATTATTTAGAATAGATGGTATAGTTTTGAGTTTCAGATATATCCAAATTTAAAAAGTATAAAATAGTCTCTATCCACCAAGCTTCAGAGTGCACAAAATACACCTTGTGTCTAATTCCAATCACCAAAAAGTGGAAAAATAAAATCAAGGGAAGTGCAGCATGCCACATGCAATGAGATGTGTGACCTACCATATTAACAATACTTTTTATTAATTTTTCATCCGATTTTCCAGGACAACTTTCTTTTATCTTTATAACAGGGACTTCCATTATTTTAATAGTCTGTGGAAAAGAGACTTAAGTATGAGATTAAGAAAGCTATGAAACTATTTATACACTGATAGAAGAAAAATTGCTCTCTTAAAAAAATGAAAAATTAAAACTCTGTACCTTTAAGGCTTTTATAAGTTCTTCTTGTTTTCCAGCTTCTTGAACCAATATCACTCTCGTTTCAATCTGAGGCATTTCTTCTGTTGAAATTTAGAATGTTTAAATATGTTTAACAGGCACTAAAATCATGATCAGTAGTTCCTAATCCCATTTTTGGCTTTATCTGATATGTCTTCTATCTTTGAGGGGATCTAAAACTAAATTCCCTAAAACTAAAATGACTTACTCCCAACTTATTAAAAAAATATTTGGCCATATATCACTTTAGAGAAAAGAAAACATATTATAGCAGGGCATACAAACATCAGCATTCCTCCTAACTAAAGAATGCACTATCTTGCACAGCCATCCTCTTCAACAGTGCATACAACTTTAGGAAGGACCCATTTACAAAGCAGTAAGGGAAAAAGTGGCCCTTCACTTAACCAGTCATAAGTGAATAAATTCTAGTGAAAAATGTTGCACCTAGATCACCCTCACATACCAAAAAAGCAATAACCAACATTAAGAGGCCCCCACCTTTTCAAAGTTGGAAAGCATTAATCCAAATGATAATCAGAAAATCTACACTGGGATAAGGGATTGTGTCAACAAAATATGTATTCAATGCCTTTACTCTAGCATAACAGTTGATACTAGAGTTAAATCATAAGAAAATCGCTAGTCAGTAAGTTTAGGATTAAAATAGCAATTCAGTGTTTAAAAGCAGATAGTACATTTACCTTCAACGTATGAAGCAGATCCAATAAATAAGTTTTCCTTGGAAGTTTCAGTACCTTTAGAATCAAACATGGATGACTCTGCCAAGCTAGTCCTCCCAGTGCATGATGATAAACTATTTTCAGCCATTGTTCCAACTCACTTTGTTGACTAAAAAAATAAAATTTGAAAAATGCATTAAACAAACATGATCATTGGGCAAAAATAAGCATTAGAAGCTCTACTTTTATACGTAGAATTTATAAAATTATTACCCGTTTTTCTTAATACTGAACGAAAGAAAGTCGCTCAACTTCTCTGAGCCTCAGTTATCTTTTCTGTAAAAATAAACATTAATACCTGACTCACAAGAACACAGTAAAAATAATATAATGTAAAAGCACACAGAACATTACCTGACATATAATAAACCTACCTTCCACCCTCCCACAACACCTTTGCCCTCGATCATCCTACTTTTCTTCCTATATTCATTTACAATATCACCATAATACCCCGACACCAATAAAGCCTGCCAAAAACTTGGATTCACCCTTACTCTTTCCTGTACCACATTCCCCTCCTCAAAACTCCCATTAATCCCATTAAGTATCTCTGGGACCTGGCCCCTCTTCTCCATGCCCAATGCCACATGGTACTTGGTCTAATACAATGGCTCCAAACAACGTTATCATCAATTTCATCAGAAATCAATCTCCACATGGTTTTCAGGGCTATGCTCCTAAAAACAAATGTGACCATAGCATTTCCCTGCTTAACACCTTCCATGAGTACCCCTCCTTGGAACCAAGTCCAAATTTCCCATCTAGTTTACAGTTTTGTTCCAGCCTACCTTTTCAGCTGCATCACCTATAAGTAACTCCCACAGTCCCCATACAATCTATGCAACAGCAACAATGAATTTCTCAGCATTTTTCAAACACAAATCACAATTTACTTCACACCTATTTGCATAATTAGTGCGCAACTCTTCACTAGCTTAGCTTCCAAGCCTTCAGTTCACCACTCTTGACTCCTACTCTGTGGATGTCTCTGAACCTCTCATGTATAACTGGACTGGTGCTTTCAGTATTTTCATATTACTTTAAAAACATATCTCCTCTAAAAGATTTAACAAGACTATTATGCATGTGTTAGTGCCAATATAACTCTGGACTATGAAAGAAAATCCTTTAAATTTTCCAGGACTTAAGAGTTTAAAAATTAAGGAAGCAGGGAATAAATAAAAAGCTTAATAGGCTTTCATCAGTTTGGAAATTTTTATGAAAGCTTTTATACAAATTGATTACCTTGAAGTTAATTTCTAAAATATCAGGCAAATATAAAGGAGGCCCCACCTTTATATAGAGATACATGTCTAATCTACTTCAGATTAAAAAAATATACAAATGCCTTCCTCCAAATTCTTAGCAAAGTAATAGTTTAAATTATATGCCATGGAGAAATAATAAGGTATCATCAGTATCATTTCTGAATAGTGATAATAAGTAGTGTGAAAATTGCACACTAACAGACTGAAGCACAGTTGTTAGGTCACACACTTAAAGTCAGGCAACTCGGTTTCCTGTCTCAGCTCCACACTTAGTAGGTAAGCCTCAGTTTCTACATAGGTGACACAGACATAGTAGTACACTTCGAATGCAATTGTTATGAAAACTGAATAGATGTCTTAAAATGATTGACTATTAATTCTCAAGTAATATTCACAATGTGAATATTTCTTATTGTCTTACCATACATCCATGTCAATCATTATTCTGAGGCTCTCCAAAGAATCTCCAATAGTTGTAAGAGTCTTAATTTAGACTCAATAAATTCTATCCAGCACTTATTGTTTTTTGTTGTTTGTATCTTCTATACTTAACCATTTCCAATGAATAAGAAAAAGCCTTAAAAAGGCTTTCATTCAAAGTTCCCTAAAAAGAACATTAAAATAATAAAGTCAAGAGATAAGCTAACCTGCTTTAGGATTAGAAAAGGAGGGGAGATTTTAATAAATCAAAAACACCATTTGAAAATGTTTACATTTTTCTCCTATGCCTCCCTCTTTAAAGACCATCAAAACAGGTAATTAATAATTAAAATTGGCCTGGCACAGCAGCTCTTGCCTGTAATCCTAGCACTCTGGGAGGCCATGGCAGGCAGATCGCTTGAGCTCAGGAGTTTGAAACCAGCCTGAGCAGGAACGAGATCCTGTCTCTACAAAAAAATAGAAAAACTAGCCAGGTGTGGTTGCATGCACCTGTAGTCCCAGCAACTACAGAGGCTGAGGCAGGAAGACCACTTGAACCTAGGAGTTTGAGGTTGCAGTGAGCTATGATGACACCAGTGTACTCTAGCCTAGGAGACAGAGTGAGACTCTGTCTCCAAAAAATAATAATAATAATAATTAAAATTGTTGGCCAGATATGGTGGCTCACACCTGTAATCCAAACATTTTGGGAGGCTATGGCAAGAAGATCACTTGAGGCCAGGAATTCAAGATCAGCCTGCGCAATAGAGCGAGACCCTGTCCCTAAAAGAAACTTTAAAAAGTAGCTAGGCATGATGGCATGCATCCCAACTACTCAGGAGGGTGAAGAAGGAGGATCACTTGAGCCCAGGAGTTCGAGGCTGCAATGAGATATGATCATGCCACTGCACTCCAGCCTAGGTTAGAGAAGTAAGACCCTGTCTCTAAAAATAATAATAATGATTAAAATTGTACCCGATGATATGGTATATGATCACTTTATTGTCAAAACAGCCTCAAAATTTATAGAGAAAAAGAGATGAATGGTAAATTGATGACACAGCTAACATCCAACAGTCCCATTACAAAAACAAATACACCAATCACTTTTTTTCACATTCTTGTATTTCAGAAGCTTTCAAAATAAACCACAGGCTGGGTATGGTGGTTCACACCTGTAATCCTAGCATTGTGGGAGGCTCAGGTGGGAGGATTGCTTGAGGTCATTAATTCGAGACCAGCCTGAGCAAGAGCTGAGACTCCCATCTCTACAAAAAATAGAAAAATTAGCTGAGCGTGGTGGCCTATAGTCCCAGAACTCGGGAGGCTGAGGCAGGAGGATCACTTGAGCTCAGGAATTTGAGGTTGCTGTGAGCTATGAGGACACCACTGCACTCTAGCCCTGGTGACAGAGCAAGACCTGTCTCAAAAAAAAAACCACTAAACTACAATACAATCAATGTTCATAAACCTATACATCTTACTTCTCACCCAAGACCAGACTCAAGGAGCTTCTGACTAAATACACTATTAACACATGTCCTCCTTTTATCCCCAAAATAAACTTTGTCATTTAAACAAACATTCACTTTAGGTTTCCTTTTACTTAAGTATTTTTAGGGCAATCACCTTCCAGAGTGAGGGACCAAAATGCAATCCTGGGTATATTGGTAGTGTTATTAACAATTACATGATTAACAGCTAACATTTATTTAACCCTTGATATGTGGCAGACATTGTGCTAAACCTTTTACTTGTACTTACTTAATATTTGCAGCAATCCTAAAAGGGAGGTACTATTACCTTCATTTTATAAAGAAACCTGGGATTAGAGAGGTTAAGTAACTTCCCATAAGTCAGACCCATAAGTCACACAGTAAGTGGTAAAACAGGGATTCAAAGCCTGGCTGATTCCAGAAGCTGTGCTTTTAACCACTACATATCTGTTCCTGAAAGCGGGGCAGTGGGTAATGGCCTGGCTGTAACATGCAAAAACTAAAAACTAAACTTTCTGGAGAGAGGCCAAGATGAATCTTACAGTGAAACCACTACGTACTGAGATAAGGCACTAAAAGCTGCAAATGCGGCCCCCAGAGCCGCAGAGTTGTGCGCAGCTTGCCAAAATCCCTTTCCCAACTCCCTCCCTTCAAACACACTCTTCCTTAAAGAGATCCAACCGGGTGCGGGGTGAAGGTGCTCAGCAATATCGGGGACTAAGGGCTCCCACTCCGCAGCACGGCCGGCTGTTGGGGTGGGGTGGCGGAGTTCCCAGAGGCCTGAGCTGGGCTGCTCCGGAATTCGCGGTCACCGGGGCGGGGATATAGACCGCAGGCAAAGGAGCCCATGCTTCTGGGGGTGCTCGACCACTTCCACCTCCCTCACTCACACACAGAGTCCTCACCACTCTCAAAAAAAGCCCTGGGAGTTCGAGCTCTTCAAAGTCCGACTCCTCTCACAGGTACCGCCATTCCTCGCCGGTGGCCGCCACAGCCAATTCAAAAAGTGAGCCGCTCTCTCTAAAAGCCATGCCGATTGGCGCGTGATGTCAACCTCCTTCCCATAGGCTGGAGTCTCCAACGGGACGGTGATTGGTCGCTGCTCTCCGCCCGCCTCCCCGCAGGCGCCGATTGATTGGTTGTGCATGTGTTTCAAATAAGCCAAACGGCTCGGACGTCGGGACGTCAGGAGTTCGTAGATAAATGCCCGGATGTGGCCAGGAGGTGGCGGTGGTGGTTCCTGAGTGTCTCAAGGAGCTGCAGGTGTTTCTGTGACTACCGCTTGTTTACTCAACAAACATCCAATTTCCTGAGGAAACTTTGGGTGGATTCTTTCCACCCAACCCTAACTTTTTTTTTTTTTTAAAGCGCTACCAAATCCTTTAAGCTAAAATCTGTGCCTCCGCAGATGATTTTTTTTCCACTAGTCGCTGTGAGCTGTAAGATTTACTGCCAGAATACTTTCTGCTTTAGGAATATATTTAAAGTTGAGTTAAGGGATTTTGACTTTGGTGGTTGTATTGGCGTGTGGCAGGGCTAAGGAGCCGGCCTAGAACTCGGGCTTCCCGGGTGGACTTGAAGTCCTCAACTGCTTATTTAAATCCTGCTGTATACTCCTGCAAAAGTGGAGAAAATTTTTACAAGTAATAAAAATAGATCCTGCTGTATGTAAAGCACTGCGCTCTGGTCTAGGGAATATCACGGGTGATTAGAATAAATTCTTAGTGTTTCTCGGATTTTTTAAATATAATCTTGCATTTGAATAAATTAAAAATATACCTCAAGATTGTAGAATCTTTTGGAGCCAGAGAAAATTGCCTCCTGGCTGCTCCCATCCCCCTACAGTGAGAACTTTTGCTGTCCTCTAAAGTCTAGCCAAGAATTTTATCAACATTTTGCTGAGATTAATATTGCTATTATGAAAAAAATTTTTATTTTCTTCATTTTCTGAATATAATACTATGTAACAAAATCTCTTAAGAAATACGTCTCCCCCAGATGGATTTTGCATAGTTACCACCTGATGGCTGATTTAAATTAAGGAAGAAAAGGAAATCCATTGCCAGAACCCCTAAATCCCAATAAGAAGAGGAAAACATGTATTTTGCAATGGAACACTTAAGAACATATCAAGCAGGTCATGGGGATTTACAATTTTTCCTGATTTTATCAGACAACCTTATAATGCCTGAAAAGTTTGTAATGCATTCCTCAAAGTGAGTGAAGCAGTCAGGTGATTACTGGTTTCCCTGTTTGTCAATATTTACATTCAGCCCTTCATTATGATGCTGTGATAACCACTAGGGCAGAAGAAAAGAAAAACAGTAATTGAAATTTCCATTTGAAATGTGCTTGCATATCCAAACATGGGTGTGCCTAGCATTCCAAAAATCTCATTACCGAAAATGTATTAAGGTACTGTGGAAAGCAGCCCCACTTCCTCTGTGTGCTGCTCCTGATTGAACAGGCTTCCCACCCAAGTCTAACTATGTATGGTATCACTACATGAATTTTCAGCTAACCTAACAAAAGCTATACCTGATTTCTTTTAAGTGATATGGGGCAGTTTGACTAGTAAATAAACAGGCAATACAACCTTTTTAACTCTCTTGGGTCTTCATTTATTCAGCAAACATTTATTAATTGTAAGACAGCCATTGTGCTTGCTGAGGGTACAAAGATGAATAAAACATAGATGTCTGCTTCTCTGGACCACACAATCTGGTGAGAGAAATTAGCAGGTAAGCAAATAATTACAATGCAAGGGAAAAAAGAAAGAAAATGAACACATACTGATAGTTTACTATGCCCTTTACCATATTTAATCCTTAAAACAGCTCATGAGGAGGCATCATTAGCCCCATTTTACAAATAAAGAAACTGTTGGAAAGGTTTAAGTAACTTACCCAACTTCACCTATTAAAATTATAGCCTGCATTAGAACCCAGAAATAATAGATGAGTGTAAATAAAGTCCAGTGTACATCTCTCTGCAGACTCAAAGAAAGAAATGTGGATGGGAGTATTTCAGACAATCGTGTGCATAAGGTGATTATATGCCACTTAATTGAACCTAGCAAACTGCAGGTGTCTCGTAAAGTAAAACATGATCCCTAATCTTTACGTCTTTGCAGTTTTAAAAAGCTAGCACTACAAAGGCAAATGTTACACACTGCTCTTTAAGAAACAATGGTCTTCACATGTAGGTACCAAATAAATATTTCTAGAATGTATAAGCTAGATCCAAGTATATCAACAATGTTTGGGAGATTGGACACTCTGGTTAACTTAGTCGTAAGTTATTCATTCAATAACAATTAAGCACCCAGTTAGGCACTATGCTAGCGCCAAGAACACAGCTGTGCAAGACAAACATGGACCTTGTCCTCATGGCACTTATCTTCTAATGGAAGAGCAATATTTGTAGTGAAACTTTATTCTACACATAGGTTTTCACAGAATCTGAATACATGCAAAAGAATAATGAAAATAACAGTCTTTCTGATTCAGGAGCTGTTTCAAGTGCTATAGTGTTTCAGGATCAGCATTATGACAATTTTTTAGTACTATATTTATAGGGCATAGGCAATTGAATTGAATGACATATTATCCTTGAACTTTAAAAAAATAAATTTCTACATCTCTAATCATCAGGAAAATGCAAATCAAAATGACAGTGAGATATCACTTATCTCCAGTGAGAACGGCCTTTATCAAAAAGTCCCAAAACAATAAATATTGGTGTGGATGCAGAGAGCTAGGAACTCTCATACACTGCCCGTGGGATTGCAAACTAGTGCAACCTCTGTGGAAAGCAATATGGAGATACCTTAAAGAGATACAAGTAGAACTACCATTTCATCCAGCAATTCCATTACTGGGCATCTACCCAAAGAACAAAAGACATTCTATAAAAAAAACATTTGCACTCGAATGTTTATAGCAGCACAATTCACTATTGCAAAGATGTGGAAACAACCCAAGTGTCCATCAATACATGAGTGGATTAATAAAATGTGGTATATGTATACCATGGAGTACTATTCAGCTTTAAGAAGCAATGGTGATCTAACACCTCTTGTATTTTCCTCGATAGAGCTGGAACCCATTCTACTAAGTGAAGTATCCCAAGAATGGAAAAGTAAGCACCACATGTACTCACCAGCAAATTAGTATCACTGATCAACACCTAAGTGCACATATAAGAAAAACATTTATTGAGTGGCGGGCAGGTGGGAGGGGGGAGGAGGGGATGGGTATATGCATACATCATGAGTGGGATGCACACCATCTGAGGGATGGACATGCTTGAAGCTCTGACTCGGGGGGACGGGGAGGCGGGGGCAAGGGCAATATATGTAACCTAAACATCTGTACCCCCATAATATGCTGAAATAATAAACAAAAAAAGTTCCAGTACTAGCTTGTTTACTTGCAGTTAGGCTGTCGTAAAAGTTCAGGATAGTCCAGGAGTGGTGGCTCATGCCTGTCATCCTACCACTCTGGGAGGCCAAGGGGGGAGAATTGCTTGAGGTCAGGAGTTCAAGACCAGCCTGAGCAAGAGCAAGATGCGGTCTCTGCTGAAAATAGAAATTAGCCAGACAACTAAAAACAGAAAAAATTAGCCAGGCATGGTGGCACATGCCTGCAGTCTCAGCTACTCGGGAGGCTGAAGCAGGAGGATCGGTTGAGCTCAGGAGTTTGAGGTTGCTGTGAGCTAGGCTGACACCACGGCACTCTAGCCCGAGCAACAGAGCGAGACACTGTCTCGAAAAATTTTTTTAAAAAAATTCAGGATATATATATAGGAAACAATTAAATGGTTTAGTGTGGCTGGTTCATAATATATATGAAGGGAAGATTGGAAGATAACTAAACAAAGCTAGGTTAGAAGGAGCTCAGGAGGAGATCCAGTGTTGTGATAAACTTTATGCTGAAAACACTAAAGAGCAATTAAAAATCTTGAAGCAAGGAAGTTATTATAGTCTGTGTGTTTTTTTAACAGTAGCAATTTGGCAATAGAATTTCACTTGAAATGAAGCTCTGAAAGACAAGAAAGGCCAGTGAGAATAATGTTGAACTGGAACAGACATGAAATCATAGTTTGAACTAAGATAGAAAAGGTGGGTTGGAGAGATATAGAGTAGGAAAAATTAGTAGGACTTGGTAACTGATTAAATATAAAGGATGAGAGAACAATCAAAAATATGTAAAAATATAAAATTATTACACCCATCTGAATGACTGGAAAAATAGCAGTATTATTAAAAAAAAAAAATAGAACCATTCCCTAATTCAGAAGAGTGTAGTTCCCTGTCTTCCTTCCCTCCCCAGTGCCTGCTTTCATCCCAGGTTACTTCGGTTTCCTTACTGAGAAACCAGCCAACTAGATTTACAGTTCCTTGAATTCTTTGGATCCCAAAACCTCAATTCTTCAATCCATTCTGATAGACATATACTAAATGTTTTACAGTTAGAATTGCTTTAGCTCTGAAATGTTAGCTTCAAATATTCCATTCTAGGCCAGGCATGGCAGCTCACACCTGTCCCAGCACTTTGGGAGGCCAAGGTGGGAGATCAAGGCAGAAGGATCACTTGAGCCCAGGAGTTCAAGAGTAGTCTAGAGACCCTGTCCCTACAAAAAAAAAAAAAAAAAAAAATACAAAAATTAGCCAGGCATGGTGGTACGCACCTGACAGAGAGAGACCTTCTTGAAACCCACTCTACAGAGCCAACTATTTACCGAATGTCTCTACTCCTATGACCCACAATCATATCGAACTCTTCATGTGCTGAAGTGAATTCCTTATTTCCCCCAGCTCTCCATCCCTTTCTCTTCTGTATGTCTCTCTTGAGTGACAGAATCCCTGTTCACTCAGACTCCCAAGTTGGGCCTCTCAGTCATCTTCCTGTTCCCTTCATCCTTTCTGTCTCCCTGCATCACCACCCCCCAACATCATTCTCCCAATTTTACCTGAAAAATATTTCTAAAATCTGAATCTTCCTCTTTCAGTCCATTGCCCAAGTTTAGGCCTTCTTTATTTCTCATCCTCACTATAACAACAACAGCCTTCTAGTTGGTCTTTCAGGAACTAATTTCTCTCTACTTCCAGTCACCATTTACAGAATCATCTTTTTTTAGAATCACAAATGTGACTGTGTCTCTCACTGCTTAAAAACAAAATGAAACCAAAAATATGTGTTTTCTTCAGTGCTCACAGAATAAAGTCAAATTTCCCTAATAAATACTACTTGCTTGAATTTACGGTAAAAAAAAAAAAAGAAGAAAAAGAAAAAGAAAAAAATTATTTTAAAAGAAAAAAACCCAAATTCCTTAGTACAGTATAGAAAATCCTTCCCAATATGACTCTGGCCTTATTTCCTACCACACCCTCCTCCACCATATATAACCCTGTGTTCAGCCATACTGAAATTTTCATCAGCCCACCAACATGCCGGGCCCTTTCATAAACCTCTACATTTGCATATTCTTTTCTGCCTGCCCTGCCTCCCTTTTTCTTCATGAAAATTCCCATTCTTTCAAGACCCCACTCAAATATCACCTCAACAAAGCCTTCTTTGACTATCTCATGGAGAGTTGACTGCGCCTTCTGTTGTGTCTGAGTACAACACTGTTTATATGTCAGCATGCCTCCTGTCACCTTGTATTGTAAATATTGGTTAGCATGGCTGTCTGCTCTACTAAAATATGAGATACTCAAGGATAGGGAGCAGAACCATATCCTCTTCATCTTTGTACCCTAACACCTAGCACTTGTGCATTCAATAAATATTACGGAAAAGAGAGAAGAAAGGAAGATAAGCAGATTTTTCAGTATTTTGATTTATACCTATATCTAATTTCCTGTATCAGAGGCTGGGGTTTCTACATTATTTTTTTAAATTGGTAAATTAGTAGCCATGAATACTCCTTCTCTACTTATTACTGTTGTTGTGTTAATTGTTCAGAGACTTTAATTGAAAAAGTTACACAGTGCGTGCTTACTTACAATTATATGTATGACAACACCATCAGCTGTTTGGGGAGTGGGGGTGGAGGTGAGGGGCTGAGCTACAGTCTATCTAGTCTCTCAGCCTGAGTAGCTCCCGACTGCTTATCCCTCTCCCTGGTCTCTTTCCCTAGCCATCAATCCAGCCACCCCCTTTTGCAGTGCACCAGATACATGTTGTCATTTCCAACTGGGCCTCTTCCTCTTTGGACCACCATTGCTTTGCAGAGGTTTCACACTTTGGGGTCCCAGAACACTTCTCACGATAGGCCTCCTCTTGTCTGCTTGAGAGGCTCTATAGCTTTGGAATATGGAGCCAGATTCCCTGGGTTCCAGACCTGGCTTGTTCCTAGCCATATGACCTTAAGCAGGTTATTTAACCTCTCTGTGCCTCAGTTTTTTCTTTTATAAAAGGCTATGATGGTACTTATCTCAAAGGATTAAAGGACTTAATATATGTAGTTAGGCTGGGCACAGTGGCTCATGCCTATAATCCCAGCACTTTGGGAGACCTAGGTTGGAGTGCTTGAGGCCAGGAGTTTGAGACCAGCCTGGACAACATAGCGAGACCCCATCTCTAAAAACCCATTAGCTGGGTGTTTGACATGTACCTGTAGTCCCAGCTACTTGGGAGACTGAAGCAGGAGGATAGCTTGAGCCCACGAGTTTGAGATCACAGTGCACATCAGCCTAGGTGACAGAGTGAGAACTTGTCTCTAAATAAAATAAAATAAAAATATATATCATTAAAACATATTTTGGCACATAGTAAATATTCCATAGATGTTATCTGTTAGTATTACTACTACTTTCACCGCTACTGCAGTTGCTGCTACTGTTACTACTACTGATATCTCAGCGGAGGCCCTGTAATTGCCTGATGGAACTGATGGTTCTCTGCACTGCCTTCTCCCGTCGGAGCTCAGGAGCAAGGGCACCTATGCTGCTTTTCCCTTTGCCCCAGCCCACCCCACCCCAGCCACAAACCCCACCCGCACCACACCAAGGTTGATGCAGGCAAGACCTCCATTGCATTATTTTCCCACCAGAAGAAGCACTGTTCCCTCTTCTACACTCCCTCTTCTCCTTTAAGGGAAACCTTGCTGTGCCTAAGCTGTCTCTTCTTATCTGGAAGATGTGGCCCCCCTTGTTGCTGCTTTTGGCCAGACTTCTGTCCCTTTCCAATGCAAGCCCTAGCCCAAGATCCCTTATTTAAATGTTAGCCTCTTCCTCCAGGTCCCTTCACTGGAAATATTATAGTTATTGAATTCACATGTCGAGAGGACAAAAGCTGTTTAAAGTTTGTATGGGATATGTATAGCTTATCACAATGACAAGTTTCTTGAAAGAATGAACCATTCAAAAGTTCTTATGTGTCTCCCACAATACCTAAGATGCTTAATGAACATGTTTTACACACAAAATAGTGAAGGAATTGAATTAAATTTAAGTACTTAGTGCATTATAGAGTATATTACTCCCCAAGCAATAAAATAATTTGTGATGTGGAGGATAGAACTACTGAGCTGATGGAGAATCAGCTTCTCCATCTCCTTCTCTAAACTGGGTGACGCTTTGGACCATTCTTCCTGACTCCCATCTCACACTTGTTCCTCTGCAGTTTGTTTCTTCCTCTTTATTTATGTTCCCTTTCTTTTCTTTCCTCTGCTCTCCATCTCGATCTCTCTCGCCCTCTCTCTCTCTCTCTCTCTCTCTCTCTCTCTCTTTTTAAATCTGTACTCCTTCAGAGAAGCAGAGAATGGCAATTTAGGAAAGTTAGTTTTTGGTATGGAATATCTTTCCCCACCTCACATCCACTCTCATTCACAAACATGCACACTGCCAATGCAATCACTCTTCAAATCAGAGTGAACAAGATTTCTCACACCTTTGTGGTTAGTTCTATTAATAATCTACTAATGAAAACCGCTATATTTGAAAAATTATTAACTTCCTTGCCAAGACAATTTGGGCAACATTTATTGTCGTGGGCTTTTTTTTTATTGTCTAAAGTTACGACAAAATATGTTATAATTTCTAGATTTTATTTCAAAATGTGAAATGTTACATCATCAAGCAGTAACCACAAAAAGAGATACTTATGGTGCCAGGGGCTATGTAATACTGTTTTATAGTAAGATTAAATCTTTCATCATAGGATTAAATGTTTTACTGTACCTAAATATTAATATTATAATGTCACATAGATCTCATGTAATTGTTTTTCTCTTTCTATATTTCCATCCTTACTCCCCAAAGCATTTATAAAGTACATAGCTGTATATAACGCAGCCTTAGGTACAATTACGAAGATTTAGTCCCTGCAAGAACTTATCATTTAAGATTTTTATTTCAAAAGTTTTAATGAATAACCATGAAATTCTGTCCTTTTTGGAATTATTAACATTTTCCAATTAAAATGTCATATTTCCAAGTTGGTTATAATATAGCATCTTCTAACCTGTTATTTGTGCCTGTTAAACAAGCTTTAGAAATTATAATCACTGTGAGCCAGAAGAAGCTATTTTGTACACTTCAATAGTCAGTAATTAGTATAGGAATCATTGCTTTATTCATATGAACCATTAGGCTATAAATCACTTGACACAGATTTGCAAGGCACTTAAAGTTTTGCTTAGAAAAATAGAATTAGCTTTCCTTGATGGAGCAAGAGGTTTCTAAATATGATGAGGCCATTATTTCAAATTATGTAAATTTCAAATTATGTAATTTGATTAGTAAAATTTCAGATGTGGAAAAAAAATCTCAGCTTCTTAGTCTCATTCTTTTTTTTACAGATGAATTTTAACACGGCCAGTAACATAGAGGTTACATTCCTTTACCAAGGTCAGGTAACTGATTAGCAACAAAACCAGGATCAAAAGTTTTATTTCCATTAATATAGTCTTCTTATTATCGATATTTACATTTGATCTTAAACATATAAAAGTACCAATGTCTTTATTCATAATGCATATATGTTTTGCCTTTGAAAGAATCGAGACGCTTTCAGTTCTCTAAGAGCCTTATCGGTCTTGTGCACGAATCTATCTCTAGCATCCAGCAACACAGTACATTCCTGGCACACAGTACATTCTCAAAATTTTTTCCAAGAATAGCATTGTAATTGATCTTCAGGAATCCATATTGCCTTCATCTAATCCATTCTCCAGACTGCATTTAGAATGACATTATGCAAACCTAAACCAATTATGTCATCACCTCCTTAAAACACGTCACTCCTGCTAGGCCTGCACGATCTGGCCTTTACCTACTTCTCCAGCTTCATCTTACCCCATGTTTACTTTCTTACTCTTGAGGTCTAACGATACCTGCCTTCATTCTCAGGGGTTTTTGCACCTGTTCTTCTCTCTCCCTATCCCTCTAGTCCTCATGCTTTTAACCTAGAGTAGACAACGGCTACTCATCCTTTACTGTGTGTTCACTAACAACTCCTTGCAAGGTCTTTTCTAACTACCCACATTGTCAGAACCCACATTACATAGCCCCTGGCACCATGAGTATCTCTTTTGTGGTACTTGATGTAATTATTGAATCATGTTTGTCTCTTCTACTGTTTAAGCTACTTGAAAGTAGGACCAATGTCTTTTTGTTCATCATTCTGTCCACAGTGCCTCACCCATAAAAGGTATGCATATATTTGTTGAAATAATAAAGGAATGAATTAATGAATGAATGAACTTTTTTTTTTTTTTTTTTTTTTGAGACAGAGTCTCACTCTTTTTGCCCGGGCTAGAGTGAGTGCCTTGGCGTCAGCCTAGCTCACAGCAACCTCAAACTCCTGGGCTTAAGTGATCCTTCTGCCTCAGCCTCCCGAGTAGCTGGGACTACAGGCATGTGCCATCATGCCCGGCTAATTTTTTCTATATATTTTTAATTGTCCGATTAATTTCTTTCTATTTTTAGTAGAGACGGGGTCTCGCTCTTGCTCAGGCTGGTTTCAAACTCCTGAGCTCAAACAATCCGCCCGCCTGGGCCTCCCAGAGTGCTAGGATTACAGGCGTGAGCCACCGCGTCCGGCCTGAACTTATTTTTATTATAACATCAGTGGTCCTTTTTCCAAACATACTAAAGAAAGTTTTTGTTTTTACTTTTACCTAATCAACTATTTATGACAGTTTTTCCCATTGTTTCTTACTAAGTATAATGGATTAAGTGGCATGTTTCCAAAATTAATAAATTTACATCAAAGATGAAATAATTTAGGCCAGGCACAGTGGTTCTCACCTATAATCCCAGCACTTTGGGAGGCCGAGGCTTGAAATTAGGAGTTCGAGACCAGCCTGGGCAACAGAGTGAGACCCCTGTGTCTACAAAAAAGAAATTAGCTGGGTGTGGTGGCACATACCTGTAATCCTAGCTACCAGGGAAGCTGAGCTGGGAGGATCACTTGAGCTGAAGAGTTGGAAGTTGCAGTGAGCTGTAATCACACCATTGTACTCCAGTCTTGGTGACAGAGTAAGACCCTGTCTTAGAAAAAAAAAAAAGAAAAAAGATAATTGACTTCTTTAATTGACATTTGAGTAAATTACCCAAGAATTGAATGATTTCCATACTATAGCCAGATCAGTTATGAGTGGAAGAGAGCTAATGCTAATGCCACTAAATAATAATTCAGTTAAGATCTGCCAGTGCATGTGAACACATGCAATTACTCATCGCAAAAATTCAGTTTTCTTAAAACCTATGCTTTAAAACATTATACATTGACACCTATAAATTGCCTTTTCCTCACTATCAACTGACTTGCAAAAATCTGAGGTTTCCCAAAGTGTCTGACAGTTTAATTTTGACAATGGCTCCATCTTTGTAGAATAGTATTTGCTATGACGATTTGAATACCTTGATAGTACTTAGCAAAATAATTGTCGCATTTCAAATGAATGGGAAAATGGAATTACTAATGCAATTGAAGTAAAAATGGATCCCAGGTCACCAAAAAATAGTGGATATTTGACCTCTATTGTATGTCCATTTGACATAAGCAGGTTAACTGTATGTTTAAAAATGAAGGAAAAATTACATGTAACAAATAATAGAAATATATTGGGAATGATTTTAAAAGGTGAGATATAGTATTGCAAATGCTGCACAGTTGTATAATACAACTATGTAGAAATCTTATACATAAAAAAATTTAACTGTAAAGAAATACATGACATAAGAAATATCCTTAGTGCCTATAGCTGGACAGTAGCATTTGAGGAGATTAATTCTCCTTCTGTTTTCCTTTTTTTAAAAACACATTTCCAATTTTCTATCAGGCCATTTTTAATGGACAAGTGTTGTTTTCCTGGCTGTTAAAAATTTGACCTTTCTTTCCCGATAATAGTCTTATTTCTCTTTTTAGGAGCCCTCATTGAATACGGTTTTAGTGAGAGGTAATGCCAGTCTCTTACCACAGATCTGAATAGGCCACTTCCCACCCCTATGGCTGAAGCTCAGCCAATTACATGCTTTCCCATAAGACCGAATTTTTGGTATGTGCTAAAGATATGGAAAGAGTTAAATGCCATATGCATTGCAATAGCAACAACACTGTGCAGACCAGTAATCTCTGCTGGTGTTTCTACTGCCTAGATCTCTGGAGCTCTCTAGATCCCAAGGCTTATCCTCCCATTGACTTTGTTAATCTTTGTTAATCAAAATAAATTAATTCTTTTTTTTCCTTCAAGGTAGTTAGAATTGGTTTGTATTGCTTGCAACCAAGAATGCATAAGATGTGTTGCTTTTACAAATCCAGAACTTCTTGACTCTACTTTCAAAACATACCTAGAATCAGACCAGTTCTTATCCCCTCCACTACCCAATTGTAGTTAACTGTCATCTCTCACCTGAATTATTGCAATAATCTCCTAACTCACCTACCCAATTTTACCCTTAACCCTTCCCAGTCTATTCCTTTTTTTTTTTTTTTTTGAGATAGGGTCTTACTCTGTTGCCCAGGCTGGAGTACAGTGGTATGATCATAGCTCATAGCTCATTGCAGCCTCAAAATCCTGGGGTTCAAGCAATCCTCCTAGCTAATTTTTTTTTAATTTTTTGTAGAGACAGGGTCTCACTATGTTGCCCAGGCTGATTTTGAACTCCTGGCCTCAAGCAATCCTCCCACCTTGGCATCCCAAAGTGCTAGAATTACAGGTGTGAGCCACCGCACTGGCCTTCCCAGTCAATTCTTAATAAAGCAATCAGAGTATTATTGACGTCCTCAGATCATGTTGCTCTGCCCAAAACCCTTTAATGGCTTTCCATTTCTTCCATACCAAGGCCAGTGCTCTCACAGTATTCCTCATGGCTTCACACAATCCTTACAGACATCATCACATACTTCTCTCTCTTTCACACCTTTTCTTTCTTCCAGCCACACTGGCTTATTTGCTGCTCCTCCAGCATGCCAGGCATACTTCTAACTCAGGCTGTTTTCTCCGTTTTTATGTTCTTCTGTCATGTATACATGATTTGCTCCCTTTTCTCTTTCATGTCTTTGCTCAAGTGTACTTTCTTAATCAGTCTAGGTGGTTACCCCACCCCAAATTGCAGCCCCTCAGCAAGTATTCCTGATCCTCTTTGCCCTGCTCATTTTATTTCATAGCCATTAGTGCCTGTAAGAGTATTAGGTATTTATTTGTATGTTGTTTATAGTCTGTCTTTCCACACTAGACTGTGAACTCCATGCAGTCAGGGAGTTTTGTCTGTTTTGTTCCCTAATGTTTTTTCAATGACAATGGCAGTACCTGCCATATAGTAGTAGTACTGAAAATTTTTGGAAAGAAAGAATAAATGAAAGAAGAAAGGAAGAAAGAAAAAAAAAGAAAAGAAGAAATGAAAGATTTAAAAACTTTTTAAATATTACCTATGAGCCTGGTACAATGGCTCACACCAGTGTAATCCCAGCAACTCAGGAGGCATGAGGTTACTTGAGCCCAGGAATTCAAGACCAGCCTGGGCAACATAGAAAGACCCTGTCTCTAAATATATATATATATACACACACACACACACACACACACACACACACACACACACACATACACATACATACACACACACCCCTACATATTATATTGAAGATTTAGTCTGTTGTTTTCAACCTTTTTAAATATTTCTTCAAATGAAATATCACAATGAACTCCAATACATGAAACAGATAAAAGCCAAGCCAGACTGAAGCAGGCAAAGAAGGTTCTGATTTACCTCCATAAAGACCCTGCAGAAATTTAAATTGTCCCAGAACACAGAATTTGAAAACCAATGACCTAGCAAAAACTCTTCATTTACAGAACAAGAAACTGAAATTTACTTTTAATAGAGGTTCTCACCCATCTATAAAGTAATCTTGCAGGACCATTTGGTATGTGTATTAAGGGTAAACCACACGCGGGTCCATAAAACATGTCTCAATAAATTTTTAAAAACTGAAATTAAGCGGGGTGAGTGGCACACCCCTGTAATTCCAGCAGTTCAGGAGGCTAAGGCAGGAAAATCACTAGAGCCCAGGAGTTTGAGACCAGCCTGGGCAACACAGAAAGACCTGAATCGTACAGAGTAGGTTGTCTGACCACATTTAAACTAAATTAGAAATGAGTAACAGATACCTAAGTTACCCCCAAATATTGAGAAATCAACCAACACATTTATAAAAGCCATGGGTAAAAGAAGAAAGCACAAGGAAACTAGAAAACATTTCTAATTAAATAGTAATGAAATAAAATATATTAAAAGTATGGGGTGCAGCTATAGCAATACTCAGAGGAAAATGTGCAGCTTTAAATGTTTATATTAAAAGTCAAAAGGAAAAAGGTCTAGAATCGATACCTAAATTTTCATCTTAAGGAGACAGAAAAAAAAAACTAGCCAAGAAAACCGAAAATAAATAAAAAGAAGATATCAGAAATCAATGAAATAGAAAAGAGACAAAATAATGAGAAAATTTAGAAAACCAAAAGTTGGTCTTTGAAAAGATTTATAAAACGTGTAATCCTTGAGTTATTGGTCAAGGAAAAAGAGAAAACAAAGTAATATTATCAGTAAAATTGGGGTTATCACAACATATTCTACAGATATTAAGAAGATAATAAGAACAATATGGGCAGGGTGTGGTGGCTCATGCCTCCCAGAGGCATGGCTAGCACTCTGGGAGGCCAAAGAGGGAGGATTGCTTGAACTTAGGAGTTGAAGACCAGCCCGAGCAATGGAGAGACTCAATCTCTATCAAAAGTAGAAAAATTAGCCGGGCTTGGTGGCGCACACCTGTTGTCCCAGCTACTCAGGAGGCTGGGTTAGGAGGATCACTTTAGCCCAGGAATTTGAGGTCGCAGTCAGCTACGATGAAGCCACTGCACTCTACCGGGGTGACAGAGTGAGAATCTGTCTCCAAAAAATAAAATAAAAAAGAGAGACTCTATCTATATAACCAATAAATATAAAAAAACAAAAATAAATATAATTAAAAACACTTTAATTTTTAAAATTAATTTTAATTTTACATTTAAAAATTAAAAAATGTTGATGAGAATGTGGAAAAATCAGAACTCTATTATTGGTAGATAAAAAAATGCTACAACTTCTTTGGAAATAAATCTGGCATATACCTATCCTACAACGTTGGTTCTTACCCAAGAGAAACCAATACATATGTCCACAAAAAGATGTATAAGAATGTTCGCAGCAGTTTTAAAACACAAGTAAACAGTGTGTGAGATTCTAAGCACCAGAAAGGCACAGAAAGACAAAGAAATTCCATATTTTGGACAATGGAAGTGAGTCAGTGGAAACCTAAAATTCAAGTAATTGTCATGATTCCAAAAGTTTTTAACCTTTACCGTGTAGTGGATGAACAAATGGGTATCCTATGAAGTAATTTGTTAGTTTTTGTGATTGTATGAAATAGCATTGCTGCTTAGAACAGTATCTGACATATAGAAAGCACTCAATAAATGCTATTACTATTCATACTTATTTCACAAATATTTATTAGGTAGTTATATGCCAGGCACTGTGTTAGGCACTAGCAATGAAACTATAAAACAAATTGATGTAGCCTTATCTAGACAATTCCAATCCTATCATGTTGCTTTCCTTTTTGTACAGCTGAAATACACAACGCCATATGGCACCCTAACCGCTCATAATAGAGAGGTAATTTTGTGTTAAGGAGTAAAAAAAAAAGAAAATGTTTCCCTAATGCATACTAACATGAAGGTTGCGATGCTTGATATAGTCACAGATGTGGGCAGAAAAAATAACTAATGTTTTATTGCTCTTTCACACCCAGTTGAGCTTATTTTATAGAGGCTATTAAAATATTAGGCTATTTTCTCCTTCATTAAGTATAATATCCTTTAATTTTTCATTAACATTTTGCATGCTTCCTTTTTTGAAGATTAAATGGAACTGTTATGTATTATAATATAACAGAGTTAAGATGTTTACCAATTTTTAAAGATTACATTGAATTGTTTTATTTTTCCTAATTAAAATCCTTTTTGTTAGTTGTTTTTTCTTTTCTGCTTGAATGTGACTGACCAAGGAAATGATATATATTAAATCACTGCTCTTGAGAACACCAATGTGAAATTAAAAGCCAAGAATATGTTGTCATATGCTCAACTGTTAAAGGTAGGTACTTCTGGACAGCATTTGTATATGGGTTGGTTTTTTAAAATTGTGAACATGGATTACTTTCATAATTTAAAACTTGGAAAAACAAAACAGCCCTAATTATGCCATTTTCTTTATCAAAGCTTTGACTTCCTATTGGTTACCAATGGCATACATCCAAGCACCTTCCCATGAACATTTAAGATCTTTTACTAACTCTTCCCCCAAGCAGAATGAACAAACATGTTTTCATGCTATGAAAATAAGGAACAAAGGTTGAAAGACTCATTTCCTGGAAAACTCTTGGAATACTTTAAGGTAGACACCACAATTGATATATTTATCTGAAATTTTGATATAATACTAATAATCATCTAACCATAAACTTTATAAATAATTGTACAAATCTCAAAGAAAAAGCTCAAGTTTCCAGTCTATTAGTCTATTCCACTATCTTGTTAGAACTGTAATGAAAATATTTACTATCTCACTATATTATTTTTCTCTGGGAACCTAAGATAGTAAGATAATAAATCAAATTTTTCTCTAGGAAAAATAACAAGTTTTTTTTTTGTGTGTAACAAGATTATCACAGGGAAAAGAACTTTATGCAAAACAGAATTTGTACTATCTTGAGCAAATTCTGGCTTGATTTCTTGAGTGTACTTTAGAATTCCTCAGGACAGAAAAAACAATGTATTATTATGGCACAATTCCTGTTCTCAAACCAGGAAAAGGGGATTTGGGTGTAGGCTTTATTTCCTAGGATATAGAAATGAAAGGTTAGGTTCTTGTTTGCTATCTTTGGTTTAAGACACATTACTGGGCTTTTCACCTCCACCTGCTTCATTCAGTAGCTCTTTTTATATCTCCTCTCAATTGTGGACATGAACTGCCAGGAATGAGGGATCCCACAGTGTTCTCCCTTTCCCGTGGGTCCCTAATAACTCAGGCTGAGTCAAAGTACACTGGGCTCCACTACCTTTATAAAGGATGAGAATCTGCTCCACAATACTGGGTCCAAAAAACATCATTTTCTTTAGTTTTCTAATATTTACCTATGCCTGCTGCTCATTAGGATTGGTGGGAAATTTAACCCACCTTGTTTAGTGGATTCTATAAGGCAGTGAGGATAGTGAGGATAGGGCAGGCTCCACATCCTCTCTAGGATCATAAAAAATGTGGGGTATTATATGCAATCCAGAAAATTTAGGGAAAAGGACTCTGGTCTTCAGTCCATTTGGTCACCTCTGAGATGTGATTTGTCAATTCTTGCATAAGTTATTTGCAGACAGTCACCTCTGCTCCTTTCATGTCAAGCCCAAGCAAGAGTATCTTATATCCCCAAATCATGACACTTGGTGTTCAGTCCCTAAGCTTCCCCAAGCGGCCCCTAAGAGTTTCTTCCTTCTCCTGGAGTGCTATGCGGGAGAGGTCTGAGATTCCCATTGCTCTCACAACTTTCTTCACCATGTTTCAAGAAAAATGCACTGGAAGTCAGAGCACAATCCATCTTCATCTCAGAGTCTCTACCTTCTCCCTTTTCTCCTGAAGCACAACAGGGCTTACTTCCATGAGGGCAAATGGAGCGGGGGATGCTGATAGGGTCTTCAATGTCCTGGAGCTTTTCACAGAAAAGAACTCTCACTCCTATATGTACTTTGTAAAATGGTAATTAATTCCACCAAATAGCTAAACATGAGTTATTATGAGATACTAAATCAAAACAAATTAAATTTAGACATTATTTATTTACTTAAATGTTGAAACATATAATCAAGGCTGAAAAAAGACAAGATTTTATAACAACAAATATGAAAAAGTTAGCATGAATGATTATGAAAAAAACTCTTCTAGTGACATGTTGTTAGTGTAAAGTAAATGATCAAAAAATTTCTAAAATCAATGAGACCTTCATTTAATAGAAATAGGTTATCACATATAATAAAAAAACTCAATATATTAATGTTTTTCAGACTAGCCTAGGAAGTAAGATTTTTCTAACTTCATTAGGAAGAGTACAGAGAGTACAACTTCATTAATTAGACACTGAGATATCTACCACTGATTATAGAATTGATCTTGAAATTCTATTCATGAAGTAAGTCTTGATTTTCAGAATAATTTGGAATCAGTTAATCATGTGTATTGCAAAAGCTGAATGATTCATTTTACCTATGGTAAGGAAATACAACTTTAGGCCAACGAATAACTTTAGACCATGGAGTTTAATCATGCTCCATGTTTCTTTGCCATGATAGAGTTTCTTGCCAAATACACATTTATGAGATTTAACTATGATTATCTATTGGGCTAATACTGTATTTTAATAATTCCTTGATTTTCCACAATATAAATTAATTTTAGGTGATAGCCCTTGTATTTTTTTTAGAAAAGTACATTTTTAGAGCCTTATTTAAAGAGCTTTTAAAAATATGCTTAGTCTATATTTGCATTCATATGTTCACTTATTATAACCTAAGCAGTTGTTAGTGGTAGAATCCTGCTTTTCAATATTATTTTAAGAGAAAAGAGGGGGTGGATCAAGATGGTCAGATAGAAACCTCCATTGATCATCCCTCCAAACTGACACCTAATTCAACAACTATCCAACAACTATCTGCACAAGCAAGCACCTTCCGAAGAACCAAAAATCAGATGAGCAATCACATTACCTGGTTTTAATATTAGTAATATTAAAAGGAAAGAGGCACTGAATAGGGCAGAAAAGACAGACTTGCGTTGCCTACACCACCACCCCCTCATCCCCCAGCTGTGCAACCCCAGCACACAAGTGGAGAGAGAATCTGTGTGCCTGACAGAGGGAGAATGAAGTGATTGTGGGGCTTTGAATTAAGTTCCTATTACCCCACCACCAGCTGACAGAGCGCAGCCTGGGGCCTGGGCTAAATTTGTCATGCAGTCCTTGGGCAATTCCTGTGGCTGTGCTGGCTCGGAGCCAGTGGACTTGGGGTGCACATGACCCAGTGAGACACGAGCAGCTGTGACCAAGCCAGTTCCTGTGTCCCTTCCCCCAGCTACAGGGAGTGGGCCTCAGGGAGAGTCTTCTTCCACTCAGCTCAGAGGACTTTGTTTTACAATTTTGGAACCAGCTCAGCCACAGTTAAATAAAATACCAAGCAGATTCTTGGGGACCCTGAGTCCAGGCCTTATCATCTGGACCCACCCTGGGCCAGAAGGAAACATGCTGTCCTGAAGGGAAGGACCCAATCCTGGCAGGATTCACCATTTGATGACTAAAGAGCCCTTGGGCTTTGAATACACATCAGAGATAGCCAGACAACAAGCACCACTGGCTTTGGGTGAAACTGGGCTGGCTTTAGGTGTGACCTGGTGCTGGTGGTCATGAGGAAGTGCCCACGTAACTCCTCCCCCAACCACAGCAACCCAGCACAGAAAGTGAGGGAAAAGAGCGAGAGACTTTGCCTGATAATCCTGGGAATTTTCTTGTATCTTACCCAAGCTCGCTAAGGTGGTACCACCAGGAGTCTGCAACAGTCACAGCACTACTGGGCTTGGGCCACCCCCAGTGCTGATGCGGCTGCAGTGACCAAAGACTTAGACCACCACACTCAGTTCCCTTTGAGTATCTGGAAAGCCTTCTCAGAAAGAACAGGTTCAAACAAGCCCAAACAGTGATAATTAAAATAAATGCCTAACTCTTTAATGCCCAAACATCAATGAATACCCACAAGCATCAAGAACATCTAGGAAGACATGATCTTGCCAAATGAACTAAATAAGGTACCAGTGACCAATCCTGGAGCAATGGAGATAGGTGACCTTTCAGACAAAGAATTCAAATAGCTGTCCTGCAGAAACTCAATGAACTTCAAGACAACACAGAGAAGGAATTCAAAAGCCTATCCAGAAAAATTTAACAAAGAGATTAAAATAATTTTTAAAAAATCAAGCAGAAATCCTAGAGTTTAAGAATTCAATTGACAAAGTAAGACATGCATCAGAGTCTCCAACAACACAATTGACCAGGCAGAAGGAAAAATTAGTGAGTTTGAGGACAGGTTATTTGAAAATACAGTCAGAAGAGAAAAAAAGAATAAATAAAAATGAAGCACACTTACCAGATCTAGAAAATAGCCTGAAAAGAGCAAATCTAAGAGTTATTGGCCTTAAAGAGGAGGTAGAGAGAGAGATTGGGGTAGAAAGTTTATTTAAAAAAATAATAACAGAGAACTTTCCAAACCTAGAGAAAGGTATCAATATTCAGGTACAAGAAGGTCAGAGAATACCAAGCAATTTAACCCAAACAAGACTACCTCAAGGCATTTAACAATTAACCTACCAAAGTCATGGATAAAGAAAAGGTTCTAAGAGAATGAAGAAAAAAATATATATTATTTTAAGAGCTGAGTATTTTATTTATTTATATTTAGATATAATATTTATTTATATTATTTTAATATGTAGAGACAATTTAATTATCTATTTATTTTAAAATAAATTTTTCTACAAGGAACAATTTAGGTAGTTTCCAGAGTTTTTAAAAATTTAAATAACTAATCTTTATTAAGGAATATGTTTTCTACATAAAAATTTATATTATAACATCATTTATAAAAAGAAACCAGATGCCATCTACTTACCTACCTTTCTATCTGTATGATTTATTCTGTAATTATAATTTTTGGAGGAAAAATAGGACTGTGAAGCTTTATTTTGTATTCCTTGACTCCTGGGTCTTAGCAGGGTTAAACATTTTCCCATTTTTCCAACTGTCTGTTTATTAGCTGTATTTTCTGTTACGTGAAAATAAACTGATTTTTAAATTTTATTTTATTTTTAGAGACAAAGTCTTGCTAGTTGCCCAGGCTAGAGTGCAGGGGCTACTCACAAGCACAATCATTGAGCCCTACAGCCTCAAACTCCTGGGCTCAAGTGATTCCCCCTGCTTAAGCCTCCCAAGTGACTG
The DNA here is from genome assembly GCA_963575035.1 of Avahi laniger. Classification (NCBI taxonomy): domain Eukaryota; kingdom Metazoa; phylum Chordata; class Mammalia; order Primates; family Indriidae; genus Avahi; species Avahi laniger. The sequence goes on from CAUYSK010069431.1 coordinate 49,041, forward strand.
AGTTTACAGGTGCATCCACTGTATCCAGTTATATTGACACAACTTTAAAACAACAGAAATTTTAAATATTTAAACAAATGCATCAAAGATTTGCCATACCAGTTTTTAGTATGTGAAGTAAATTATCATACCCAAGTTACAAACTCCAGGGAAAAAAATTCCTAAAACAGCGCTGTCATGATATAACGCTGCAATAGTTGAATCACTTCCCGTAAGGCTTGAAATTACAATTTGCTAAATAAACAGTAAAATATTCCCCTTAGTGATACTTATTCACATAAAAAAGTAAAATCCTACACAGTTTAAATATTTTTTGTCTTGTCTTTTAGTTCCTGATACATTTGAGGATTAAAGTTAAAATGGATTTAGGTATTTCCAAGTCATCTCTCTTTTGGAGAGTATACCCAAAAAGTTTTGGATTACTTTCCAAATTTATACATACACAAAAAGATTTGAATTTAGTGAGCTTTTTTGTAGATATTATATTATGTACAATTATTTACCTGATTATATTTAGTTATTGAGGAGCCTTTTAGCTCTAAACGTTAAACTTTATCAGCTATATATATATATTTATTGAACATCTGCTATGTGCCTAGAACTGAGTTGAGATCAGGCACAAGGCTTAGAGAAGGCAGTGGAGTAGGTTATAACTTTAACTTTGGGTTCAAATTTTTTAAAAGAATAACATTCTGGCAAATACCAGGAACCTAAGAAAAGTAAATGGCCAATAGTACTAATCAATGTTTTCTTTTTTCAAGATTAGCATTTAAAAACCAAGAGGCAGTTAGAAAAACCTAACAATAAATAACTCACTTTATTTATTTATTTTGGAAGGGAGCTTCCTGTTTTTAATTTATTTCTATTAAGACCACTTCCTTACAATTTCCAGAGAGAAAATACAAAACAAGAAACAGACTTAGTTTCAAATATATAAATAGTGTGCTGGAGTTTAAAGCATTACTGATAATACTGTCACAGGAGAATGCCAGCTTACTCCAAGGCACTTCAGTATTCCAGAGGAATAAACATGATTTCTCTTTTCCTCCCACTGGAATGTTCTCAGATGACAGTCACTGGTCCTGTTCTTTGACGTATTTTCCATGCAGAAGATATGGAGCCTGGAAATCAGGCCGACAGTTGGAGGCCATTCCCAACCCCATGACAGAACCAAAAGCTAATGGATACATTCTTCTTTTAAAGAAATTAAGTGAGAAAACAAGTCCTAATCCCAAACCAGTACCTATTTTCACAACCGGATCCGCAGGCACTGGGACCGCTTCCTGCCAAGCTCAGTCTCCGACATGCTCCCTGCCCGTAGCTTCAGCTTTCCTTTCCTTTTAGACTCCTGGCAAGTCTGGCCACTTGATTTATTTTTAATGTACCTAGTCACTGAAATTTAAATGTCATCCTATGTGGTTGGCCCAACAATTTAGGCCACTAGATATTTTTAATAATCAATTATTACAAAGCATATTTTATAAATACGATTTGTTCCTGAGAAACATATACTGATTATCCATCCTATCATTGATTTACAAAAACCCAGCTAAATCAGTGAAATCAATTCTGATTCTAAATTACTGATTTTGGACTCACCAGTAGTTGAGTTAAGAACAGACTTGAAATTTATTCTGATAAGTTTTATCATTTTATGTCATTTGCAAAATCAATAGCAGTTGCTCCCTGAAGGTGGCATGTTCTCACACCCAGACCTTTGATTCCACTGTGTGCTTGCATGTGCCTTTCTCCTCTTGCCTGTCTGATGTGCTTCTGCTCACCTTTGAAGAATATGCTTTCTACACCTTTACTATAGCACTTGGTGAGTTTTATTATATACTATTTGTTTTTCCTACTAGACTGAGAGCTTCTGTACAGGAATATTGTCCCATTCCCACTTGTGATACAGTTGAATCTTAGTAGGTCATTGGTAAATGTCTGTAGATTTTAGAAAATAAATAACAGTCATTTCGATGGTTAATTTTAGATGTCAACTTGAATATATTAAGGGATACTGAGGTAGCTGGTAAAGCATTATTTCTGGCTATGTCTGTGAGTATGTTTCCAGAAGAGACTGGCATTTGAATTGGTGGACTAGGTAAGGAAGATCCTCCTTCACCTAATGTGAGCAGGCATCGTCTAATTGGCAAAGGGCCAGGATAGAACAAAAAGTCAGAGGAAAGATAAATTCCCTCTCTCTTCTGGAGTTGGGACGAAACATCTTTCTTCTCTTGCCCTTGGATATCAGAACTCTAGGTTCTCCAGTTTTTGGACTCCAGGACTTGCCCCAGCATTGTCCACCACGCCTCCACCCCTCACCACCCTGCTTCTCAGGCCTTTGGCCTCAAACTGAGAGTTGCACCATCCACTTCTCTGGTTCTCAAGCCTTTGGACTTGGACTGAGACATGTTACTGGCCTAGCTGGGTCTCCAGCTGGGTCTCCTAGCTGGGTCTCATTCTATCTCTCTAAAGAACCCTGACTAATACAGCTGTGCTCAAAGATAATAAGGTAATTATAACATATCGTGACATTATGTAAGTTTGAATATTACCAATTCCTTGATACATAATTTAATACACAGACCATAAAAATAAATCTAGTTCTTAAATGTGCACATAAACAAAGGAGCCACTTTACATTAAGAATTATGAAATCATTTCCTCAGGGATTATAGGACTATAAGCCTTAAGAATGTTGCCTACAGTTGTATGCACCAGTGTGGAAATCTGGGGAAAGAAAGGGAAATGGAAAAAAGATACTTAACCAAAACTCTACTAAAAGACTAGCTTTTAAACAGGCAAATATTCAATACTCTTTCTGAAATAGGTTTTATTTCACTGAAATAAGAAAATCATTTTAGTATTTTCAGAAATATTGAAAATTACTTTAATTCCTTCAGGATACAAATACCAATAACGTAACTTTCTTTCCATCTGTGTAATCTCCGTCTTTACCCAGAGTGAGGTAATTTAAGTTGGCTTTGTGAGAAAGATAAGACTCTTACTGCTAGTTGGTCAATTAGCAGTTATAGAAGGTGCTTCTATGATAAGCTTCAAGGCCCAAACATACTGCATGCAGAACTTTATAAAATATTGTCACTATAAAGAAGTGACATTTAAAGCAGATACCGAAATAAAATAAATATGGGCCAGCCAGAATGAAGAGTAGGAGCAGAAAGTGCCAGGCAGAGGAAACAGCTTGAAACCACATGTATAAAGCAAGACCCTAAGGCAGAAAAGCCTTAGTGTGTTTGACATACTGAAAACCAGTGTGGCCGCAGCACAGAAGACAGGAGGAGAGGGCACCTGGTGAGTTACAGAGGTAAGCAGAGGCAGATTAGGCAGGGTTTGTAGGCTTGGAAACAAGTACAGAATTTATTTGAATACAATATTCAAATTCACCGATGATTGGCTGTAATGTGAGTGCCAATTAATCACTAACCATAAAACACTCCCTAGTACAACTCTGGCCAGTCATCCTAAGAGCCACATCTTTTTTGGTTGGGTGGATCCATCAAAGACACTAAAATAACAGTTTCTTGGAGGGCACAGAAGTTTTTGAGAAATGAAATGTGCTTCGTTTTAAACAATAAATACCTTTGATCCAAGAATTCAACTTGAATCTTATTGCAGAGCACCTTTCCACTTTCGGAATCCCTGAGCTAAAGCTGACCAGATGCCCAGTTTAAAAAAAAAAAAATTGATTTCACATGTCTCCCAGTCCTCCCGCATCAGCCTCCCAAAGTATAGGAAGCATGAGCTCTTTCCTACACCTGGCTAATTTCACATATTTTCTCCTGGCCTTAAACCTTCTCATTTTAAATATTCCTATGTGTTTTAGAAGATGTGTTTATGTGTTTATGTATACCATAGATGCTTTGGGCAGTGTCAGGCTTATTTTACTGCAAAGCAGATAGCCACCAACATAATATAATACAGACCAGTCTCCTTCTCACAAATACTCTTCTCCTCCTATCAGCCTGAAATCCAAATAGTACAGTCATTATTTGGGGTTAAAAAAAAGCAAAGAATTACTTCCAATAGGCCACTTGTCAATTACAAGATGCAGAAAAACACACCCTGCTCCTTTTCCCATTAGCCTGAATTAGTGATTAGGTTAAGTGTCCATCAAAAGACAAAAACCTGAGCTTGAAAGGATGAGGAAAGGGGACATCACTTATACAGAACTCCCTCAAACTATCTAAAGAGGCCTAGGGACCACGTGCATAGCTACTATGGGGTGTACAGGTAGAAAAAGATTATCTCTTTTCTCCCCATCATAAAGGTTACAGTAAACATCCCCATTAAAAAAATAGGTTAACAAGAGACAGGCATAACAAATTCACTACTGTGCATAAGTGTGAGAGCCAGACAAAATATATGAAAACCCAAAGAAGGGCCTAATGGTTGAAGCTGAAACACCATCTTCATTGGGGAGAGAGTAAAGAGGGCTGTAGGGAATTTTAGAGGGATAGTAAATGATTTTAGGAGACATAAATGGACCCAACGCTCAGACAACGGTTAGCAAATAATTCAATTTGGGAATTGAATGGGGGCCAGAGAACAGAGTCCATCTGGGCTCCAGGTGTGTTGTTTAATTTTAAGTCTCTTATTCTGTGATATGAATTTTAATCTTCTCTGGTTAATGAAATTTTAGGGAAGGGATTGAAGGCAATCGTGTTCCTCTTTGGCGGATCCAGTTTCTAGGTAGATCAGAGAATTTCAGAGAACAGCCTTATCTTGTGCTTTGGGAGAGATAGGGGGTTCAAGAGACGTTGAAACTGCTGCTTCTTTAGTTCCATATGTCAAAGTGCCGTATGATGGAGTATCATTTTATTTTTTTAATTTTATTTTTAATTTTAATTTTAAAACTTTTTTTAGAGACAGGGTCTCACTCTGTCACCCAGGCTGGGGTTCAGTGTCATCATCATAGCTCACTGTAGCCTCAAACTCCTGGGCTCAAGCCATCCTCCTGTCTCAGCCTCCCAAGTAGTAGTACAGGCATGTGCTGCCATACCAGGTTAATTTTTAGATGTTTTTTTGTAGAGATAGGCTCACTATGTTGTCCAGGCTGGTCTTAAACTCCTGGCCTCAAGCAACACTCCCACCTTGGTCTTCCAAAGTGCTGGGATTACATGAGCCACCATCCTAGGCCTGGGGTATCATTTTCCAAGCCCCAACAGGGAGCAGGGGTGGGATGCCCAGCCAAAGTGCTTTCCTTACTCACTTAACTCTTGGTTACTGTACTGGAGAGCAGTGCCACCACCACTACCACCCTTCCCCTCAAATTCAGTTTCTTCCCAGAACCTTAGAATATGGTCTTATTTAGAAATAGGGTCATTGCGGATGTAATTAGTTAAGATGAGGTCATACTGGGGTAGAGTGGGCCCTTAATCTAATGTGATTGATGTCCCCGCAAGAAGAGGAGAACAGATACAAAGACCCACACCCAGGGAAGACAGCCATGTAAGGACACAGGCAGAGATTGGGGGCATTTGTAAGCCAGGGAATGCCAAGGATTGCCAACAAATACTGAAGCTGGGATGAGGCAAGGAAGAATCGTCCCCTAGTGCCTTCAGAGACAGCGTGGCCCTGCCAACACCTTGATTTTAGACCTGTAGCCCCCAGATCTGTGAAGAATAAATTTCTGTTGTTTTAAGCCACCCTGTTTGTGGCACTTTGTCACAGCAGCCCTAGGAGACTAATATAATTACGGGGGGCAAAATCCAGGAAACGGGGAAAGGAGGCACCAGGAGTGGTCCCCGAGTTGTATTTATGATGCGAAGAGGAGGCAATATGCTCCGGATCAGGGAGCAGCAATGTGGTTTTCCTGGAGTTGCCATGGGTTGGTCCATGCTGGATATTTATGAACTTACATGTCTTTGGAGTGATGATACAACAAGACGGTTGCTAGAAAAAGAAAAAATTGCTTTTGTTGTTTGAACACAAGCCTAGATTTTCTGTCTTGAGTATAATACTGTCGTGATTGGCAAGATCAAGCATGAGCTTCAAATCACAATCAGTAAAAAAAAAACAAAACCAAAAAAAATCCCATAATCAGTATAGGGCATTATGCAAGTTAAGGACATATAAATGCAAACATTCACAAACCAATTTTCTTTGAACATATCATGTAATAATTTAGACTTTAATAATATGTTAACACTGCGTTTAGACCACATTGCTGAGAATGTAGCTGAATATAATTCTAAGTAAATTTAAAACCCTTTAAAGACCTTTACATATTTTGTATCAGTCCTTTTCTTTTATATACTTTGTGTTAATGGCTTGATGTTTTGTATCAGTGGTTTGCTATATTATGTGTCTCCGGTGATATACTTGTATCATATACTTTCTATTATATATTTTGTATATGTGGTTTAATATATTATGATGCTTACGTTACCCATCCTGACTGTTCCCCAGCACAGCCCTGACGTCTCCTGTAAGCTTCAAACCTCTAAATTGGATGGCCTGCTGGACATTTTCATTTACCCTGAGTACATCACAGGACTGAACTCATTCTTTTATCCCCAGACCTGCTTTACCTTCAGTATCTCTTTTTTCTTTTTATTTTTTTTTGAGACAGGGTCTTGCTCTGTCACTGGCCTACAGTGCAGTGGTGTCATCGTAGCTCACAGCAACCTCAAACTCTTGGGCTCAAGCAATCCTCCTGCCTCAGCCTACCAAGTAGCTGGGACTACAGGCATATGCTACAATGCCCAGTTGATTTACCTCCAGTATGTCTTATGCCAGGTAATGACATTACCCAAACCAGAAACTTTGAAGTCATTATTGGCTCCATCCTCTCCATCGCTCTTTCAAGAATCCAGCTAGACAATTCCTTTAATTTAACTTCTCAATGATTTCTTTGCCTTTCGTTATCTGGGACTACTCTGTTTCTCTAGTTCAGACAGTTCCCTCTCTGGCCACTTCTTGGCTTCTTTTGTGAACACCCAGGCCCTCAGGCCTGTTTCTCCCTGCCCCCGCCATATACACTCACTCACCTCTGTCTCATTCACTGTCAAAGCTTCAGGTACAGGACGAAGACTCTCACTTTTACATTTCCAGCTTGTAGCTCTCCTATGAACTCCTGACTCGTATGCCCTGGAGCCTACAAACTCTCTCTACTTAGATGTTTCATAGATACCTCAAACCTAGATATTCCAAACTAAGTTTATCATTTTCCTTCAGACCTTTTACTCTTCTACTGTTCCTTTTCTCTGAAAAGGCAACACCGTTCTCCCAGCTGCTTCAACACGCAACCTGGGAATTCATCCTGAGTATTCTCTTACCCTCCCTTCTGCCTCTTAGGTATCTTTTGACCCTTCACCCTCATTGCCATCACCTGACACAAGTTCAAGCTAATAAATATCATCTTTTTCTTGGACACCTTCGAAGCAATATCCTCCATACACCTTCCCCTGATCTCTCCCCACCAATATACCCTCTACATTGCTACCAAAATGATCCCATGGAAACGCTAATGCCTCCCCACTGCCTGCAAGATAATTTTCAAACTCCCTGACATAACATACAAGGCCCTGTGCCATGTGATCTCTGCCTAGCTCTTCAGGTTAAACTCTCAACACCCTCCACCTCCCTGCATCTGATGATCCTCCAGAAATATCAAACTACTTGTAGTTCTCCACTCACACCACACTTGGCGACTTTTGTACGTGCTCTTCTCTCTGCTCGGGAGGATCTTACCTATTGTCTGCCTGCACACTCCTCATCAGTCTGCAAAACCTGCTCACTCATCACCTTTTCTGTGGATCTTCTTATGCCTCATTTTTCTAGAACAGACTTAATACTGAGTTCCTCTGCCTTACATCTCTGAACTTTGTACATCTTTGAAATAATCCATTTATCTGACATTCTAACTAGAGTGGACACTTTTTATAAGGAAAGGGATCATATCTTCATCACAACAGCACCTACCACACTGCTTTACAGACAGTAAGAGTCAATAAATGTTTAACTAAAATTCTGCTTGTCTTGGATGAAGAAGCCCACTTCACATGGTGTGGTATATGCTATTTGGAGAAAATTATTTCAAATAATAAAAATATTTTGTTGAGCAATAATATTGCTATGTCATGTATTTAGAAGACTTTAATAAACACTAATTTAAGCAATTCTATAAAAATTCTATAAAATTCTATTAAAACATCAACTGCTTGACTCAAACTACACCGTATTTCCTTAGAAGCAAAGCATTTGATTGACTCTTCTCTTTTTATCACCCTTCTCAATCTTCGTGTCTTATCTCCTCTATCTCTAAAATACATCCTAAATCTGTCCATTATCTTCGTTCCACTGCTGAACTAAACTCTCACTCCAGGCTACCATCATATCTTGTCTGCACTGCTGCAAAAGCCACTGATACGTCTTCTGTTCTCCACAGAGCAGCCGGAGTGCTCTTTTCCAAATGCAGATCAGATCGAGCCACTTCCCTGCTCGTGAATCCTTCAATTGCTTCCCATTGCACCAGAATATTTAAACTCCTTACCGTGGTCTAACTGGTCCTAAATGGTCTGCGCTTCTACACCCACACTACCTGTCTGACCAGGCCTGTGCTACTACCACTTACACACTATTCCGGCCTCACTAGCACTCTTTCTGTTTCTTGTCTTTAGCGTCTGTGCTTATTCCTTTTACCGCTAGGTCCCAGCATTGCTGTCTTTTCCTGTCATTCAGGTCTCAGCTCAAATGGCATCTCCTCCTTCCCCACAATTTAAAGCAGCTCTCAGCCACAGGAGGTCACACCACCTTGTTCTATTTTCTTCACAGTCCTAACCACTCAGCAGTGGAGTCGCACGGTAAAGCATGTGAGCCCCAGGCCCAGACTCTGTGAGCTCAAATCCCAGTTATTCCTCTCACTAGCTAGTGACTTGGGGCAAAGCACTTCATCCTTCGATGCTTCTGAGTAACAGCAGTATCTACTTCATGGAATTCTTATGAAGACTAAGTAAATTAATACATTCAAAGCTCTTACCACAGAATTTGGCTCATACTAAGCATTGAATGGATGTTGCCTATTATTATTTGATAGTTTAATGTTTGACCCTTCCTTACACCATGCTCTCATCCCCTGCAAAAATCAAAAAGAGCAGAGACCTTACTGCCTTGCCACCCACAACTCCTTTATTTCCCAGTGTGGGCCAGGTATATTTGCTGAATGAGTGAAGTATTGAATACAAGTGATGAAGGTGTTTAAGATACAGGTGATGAAGTGTTTACATTTATCTCAAATTGGTCTCTCTTTAAAAAAACAAACAAGGTCTTGCTCTGTCATCCAGGCTTAAGTGTAGTGGGACGACCAAAGTTCACAGCAACCTCAAACTCCTGGGCTCAAGTGATTCTCCTGCCTCAGCTTCCCGAAGAGCTGAGACTGTAGGCACCCATGTCACCATGCCTGGTTAATCAAATTGGACTCATTTTTAAAAACTCTCAGATCTACAGAGGAAGCTCTGAGAATTATTGCAGTTTCTTTCTTCTTTCTTAGTGTCTGTCTCTTAGTGCATGCTTAAGGAAAGCTACTCTTCACTGGGAGGCAGGAGAAGTAAATATTGGCTCCATCACTTACAAACTAGAGGAGTATGAAAAAGCTGTTTTGCTGCTCTAGTTCTCAAGAAGCTCAGCTATGACACTGAGCTTGTTACTTCTGGCTGAAGATGGAAGATTGGGTCAGGTGTGGGGTTTTGGTTTTTGGTTTGGTTTAGTTTTGTCATTAGCTCTAAGATCTATGTTTTTATGAATACATAGTCAAAATATAGAAGAAAAATATTAATGTCTCCAAGGTAAAACTTTGACTTATTTTGCAAGCTACCTGAAAGCAAGTAATGTACCAAATCCAGAAGTTAGCTTGGTTTATATCTCCAGGATTATTTCTAATGGCTCATAAAGATTAGCTTCTAATTTTATGCACACACACTCACATACAAACACACAAATCCCTCTCTGTTTAGAGTTATATGTTTAACCAATAACTTTTTTTTTTTTTTTTGAGACAGTGTCTCACTCTGTTGCCGGGCTAGAGTGCTGTGGCGTCAGCCTAGCTCACAGCAACCTCAAACTCCTGGGCTCAAGCGATCCTTCTGCCTCAGCCTCCTAAGTAGCTGAGATGACAAGCATGTGTCACCATGCCCAGCTAATTTTTTATATATATATTTTTAGTTGTCCAGCTAATTTCTTTCTATTTTTTTGAACTCAAATGATCCGCCTACCTTGGCCTCCCAGAGTGCTAGGATTACAGGCATGAGCCACCACGCCCAGCCAACCAATAACTTTTATAAAATGAGAAAACAATGATCTCAAACTTATGCTTGAAACACCATTGAAGTGTGTCCTTCATGTCAATGTTTTCCTCCAACCTTGAAGAGGAAATCGACTATCTCCTAATCTTTTCATCAGACCCAAATTTATGGATATTTCATTTCTATGGATTAGATCAAATTTAAATTACTACATTATGTACCAGGTGTTCTAAGGTCTTGATCAATAAGTTTGGATAATCTCCTACCACCTCCTTGAAACAGTTCTACATGTTTTTCTTCTGGATTTCTGATTGTAATTCTGCTAGTTTTCTCTCTCCGATTTTGTACTCCCCTCTCCCCCCAATCTTTAACAGGAAAACTTAATTTGAATGCATTTTCTGCCATCGTTGACTCACTGAAAGAAATTTTTCAGGTGATGTACAAAATCTTTCAGGTGGGGTACATGAAAAAGTTATTTTTTTCCCCTTCGTAATTAATAATTTGTGGTGAGATCTTCTGATGAGGAACTAAAATTCCTTGTCAAATTTTTACCCACTAGTCTTAGCTTCATTTATGATTTTCTATGAGTATTAGTTGGCATTCTATCGTAAGAAAAGCCTTTCTTCTTTCTTTCTTTATGCACTTCTATTAGTACAGATTTCCTGAGTTTTTATTTCATTCAATGATTTATAATCCAGTATTGGGATTCATACTGACCATAAAATTATCCCAGCTCTAGCCATTGGAAGACGCTTTAAGCTGCCTGCCACCTGTGTCCCTGTCACTAGTCCCCATTATTTTTTGAGCGCTTCCTCATCTCTGACGCAAAAGCCTTGTCTTATCCTTTTCCTGCCCCGGTGCTGGAATCAGCCTTTTCTCCAAGGAATAGTGGCAAACAGCCGTGGTTCCTCTTTTTGGAGAATGGAATTTGGAAATCAAGACTTAGATGCTAGATGTATTTCTGGCATGTCATTGCTTGAGCTAAAAAGAAATAATAATAATACCTTCTTTCACCATATATCGGCTAGAACTTACATACCATTGCTAGTCTGGCTCTGGAGAGCAGAGAGTTTTTATTATTTTTCTCAATAGTATCTCCATTTTGAGTCAGAATGACTCTCATGCTTTGACCAGAGACTCATCACACTGAAACTATTCTGGTTTTCTGCTTGAAACACCTTCCGGAGGAAGCCCGTCGTCACAGGCGTGCAGTACTAACCGGTGTCCTCCAGAGTCCGCTGTGCAAAGCCCAGCGCAGCGCCCGAGCTTCCCCAGACCTGGAGTGTCTGCAACACTTCGCAAGGACACCGTAGAGGGGCACGTCAGCCCTCCAACTTCCTCCCGACGCCGCCTCCGATTGGCTCCTGGGCTTGTAAGAAACGCGTAAATGAGCAGCTGCCGCTGGCAGCAACTTGCGGGAGGTCTTTGGGTGGCATCGTCCTTCCCTTCTCGCCAGCCCGCGGGCGAGCCGAGCCGAGCCGGGGGAGGATGAGGTCGTCCTGCGTGCTGCTCACCGCCCTGGTGGCGCTGGCCGCCTATTACGTCTACATCCCGCTGCCCAGCTCCGTGTCCGATCCCTGGAAGCTGATGATGCTGGACGCGATTTTCCGGGGTGCACAGCAAATGGTGAGGCGCAGCCCCGCGCTGCTTCTCTTCCTCCTCTTAAGCCATATTCGAAGGGGAAGCAAGATTTCCCGACTGTGTTCCATGAGAACGCATGTTTTTCTAATGCATAGAGGCTATCGGTTTTCGCATTTCAGGGTATCGCATTCGCCGCCGGCTTGCCGGCAGCGGGCTGTATCTGTTTCTCCCGTCTGCGTTTGTGACGGAAAAGGCGAAGTTCTGGGATAGAATCTGACAGCTGTTTAAACCATTACCTGTCCTAAATATCCCCTCCTTTCTTGGTTTGCAACGTGAAAAAACAAACCCTTCAGTATTCGATAAACCACCCCTCCCCCACTGTCGTTCTCCCATAGCGCCGGCAGAGAGTGAGTTAAATGTTTTCCGAACGCTCTGGAAAAGCAGGCTCTGATTCCGGGGAATGCAGCCACCTTAAAAGCAGAAGCAGGCACGGGCAGTCTCCCAGCGTATCGCGGCCGCGGGGCGCCCCATCCCCGGAGACTGCCGGCCCCGCGCCTCTGAGCGCTTGAGGAGCCGCACGGATCTCCCGTTTCATCCGTGGCACTTCTCAGCTCAGCCCAAGAAAAGGGGACTAGGAGGGTGGACCGGCTGAAAAGGAGGTGGCGAGGCAGTGGCAGCCCTTGTTTGCATGATGCATGTTTTCTGCCTACCTGCAGCATTTATTTTATGTTCTTGGCTGTCAAGGATATAACTTTTGCCTGAGCCAGGATACCCGCCTTAACCTAGGAGGGTAATATTTCTCTCCATAGATAGGAAAATGTAACTGTCTTTGATTTATTTCATGGTAAGAGACATTATTTTTAGTGTCAGAGAATCTAAAATCTAAACTGCAGTCTATAGCCAAGACTGAGCCCTGTGATTGGACAGTATTTCTGAGCAGCCTGCTCTATCTAAACTAACCCTCTTCCAAAACCAAGTGTCCTCCCTCCCCTCAACCTTGGGCTTTAATCTCAGGATGTTTTTGTAAACTCCTTCTTTCAGGAATGACAACTAGAGAAAGAGGGAAGAAAAATCATGATTTTTCTACAGAGTTTATATTCCTTTTCCCTGTCCACTCTAATTATGTGTAGGATTACATAGTTTTTGGGGCTTTGTCTTATCAAAAGTCCCCTTACTAGGGTATTGTAGCACATTCCTAGTATGGACTTACATTTCCTGGATTCAGCCGCATTGTACACCTCCAAGCCTCTTTTGTCTCTTAGGAAGGGCCTATGAGGCTATAGACTCCCTTCCTATCCTCCTGTTTCCTGTAATGTTGACATGGTGGAAGAATGATCATCCCCTTCTCTAGCGTTGGTGCCAAGAAAGTCAGTCATGTAGGAAGCCCTGCAATCCATCTCTTCCCCCATGAAATTATGTAATTTGAAAGCAACACCCATCAAACATTCTGGAGAACAACGGTGTTTACCTGGGTGAGTTAAATGGTCTTCTACAGTAAGTTAAACATAAGGAAAACAGGAAAAAAGGAATTGCTGTGTTGGCTGCACTCAGTTTTCACATCACCAAGGAAATCTTCCCTAATCATAAGTAATCTTGGAAAAGCCAGATTTGGAGAAAAGCCTTTCTTCCTCAACTAGGCTGCCACCCCATCAAAGGCAAGACTATGCTGGGTCCTCTACAAAGGGTGCTCTCAGGTGGTGTTTGGAAATGGTAATGTGTGTAACCCCAGGTCATAGATGTAGAGGAGATAATAAATATCCTCACCTGCCCCTGTGGCTCAGGAGTAGATTTGAAGAGAAGTAGCTCTTGTCACTTCTCTTTTGAATTGTAAAACATCAGAAAGATCATTCAGAACAGGCGGAAGCCTATTCTACCCAATAGAGCAATTTACCAGTGTCACCTCAAATATTCCTCAGTTTTTTCTGTAACAGAGGGCAGATAATTACCTTGTAAGGTTGCTGTGAGGTTTAATAATGTATTTAAATGCCTGGTACTTGTAGTTTTTCTGCTAGAAGTTGTCCCCGAGGGTCCATTATGGATTATGGGGAAAATCTGTAGGATTGCTCAACTTTGTTGAGACAATAAATATAATAAACTGGAAGTAATTTATGTCACTGGAACCTGGAGAGCTACTAGTAAATTGCATGGCATTAACCTTGTTACTCAGATAATTTTAGTTTGACTTGATTGGCTCAATAATGAAAGCAATTAAAGCTATTTAAGAGATTAAATAGCCTATTTCCTAACAGAGCAAGTCTGCCTGCTCCTTTATTCTGTTATCATTGGCAAATGCTTCACTCTTTACTACCCCCCTTTATCTCCTTTATCTTGTGCAGTGTGTCAGATTGAGATTACGGTCACTGTGCTTTTCTTCCTTTGGGTCCTCCAACATTACCTAAGAAGAATCTACTTAGTATCTCTAACTCATCTCAAACACAGATGCTGCATTAGAATTACCTAGAGATCGATTTAAAAAAAAAAAACCTGATACCAAATTTTTTTAGAATCTCTGAAAGATGAATGTTTTTAGCAGTGTTTAAAAGTTCCCCAGGTGATTTTTAAAATTTGAGAACCACTGCTTTATAAGATAAATAAAATGCATTACTCTTGTAGATAATATATTTTCCTTAAACTGCTCAAATTATATTACATAATGTTACGCAAATGAGTCCCTTTACATTAGCATGGATTAGTTTATCAGATTAGTTGGTTGATACTTTGGCTCTAAGGGGATAAATTACTAGCTAGGCAAATTTCAGTGTTATAGCAAAGCCACTATAAGACTTGAGCAGTGGAAAAGCACAAACAAAAGTAGGTCTGGGAAGGACAGAGGAGCGGTTTAGATGAAGACCAGGCAGCAGGAGACTAGAGGGACAAAGGAGAATGTTTGGGGAAGTTCTCGAAGACTGATTTCAAAATGCTGTGCAAGCAAGGATTTAAAAAATGGTAATCACAGTACAGATGAAGATACTGAGAATTGTACACTGCCAGAGAAAATGTACACTTTTTTGAGGACAGTTTGGCAATATCCATCAGAAGCCTTAGAAACATGTTTATTCTTTGAACCAGCAATCCCTCTACATGGAATTTATTGTCAGTAATGATGGATATTGGCAAAGCTACAGCAGTAAAGATAGAAATATTTCACAGGATTAAAAACTTTGTTCAATTAGTCTAGAAGCACTGTCGTTTATAATGTAAAGGAACATTCAGCAACCTTTTGTTTTTTGTTTTTATAGCACCATTTAAAAGAATAACAATTTAGGAACAGTAAGAGATTAAATTATGGTAAATTCATATTTGGGAATACTGTACAGCTAAAAAATTTAGGTTGTAAAATAATGTTTAATGACCTACAAAAGATTTGTATGGCATGTTAAGTGGGAAAAGGCTATAAAATAGCATATAGGCTATTTATGCATCAAAATATGTATCAAAATATATATCTGCATATATATAGAAAAAACAGAAAGATATAATTTAAAATGTGATGTTTTTTCTGGACCATAAGGTTATATCTTCAATTTTTATATTTGTATATTCTAGTTTTTCTACAATAAACCTTTAGTAATAAGAAATTATTTAAAAAAATTTTTTTTTTATTTGCCCAGGGATAGTTTTCCTACTTCTAAAGTGGAATTGATATGTGTATGTATATCAATGTCATGGGTATTTTAGTAATTGTCCTATGAGGAAAATCAGGTTTATTTTAAAAAGGAATTCTGAATCCCCCGATATAGCTATCACAGTGCCACGCTTCATGCCTAAGTCACTTAGACTTAACACAGATTGAAAACCTGTGTGAATCTTGGGGAGGCATTAAAATGACCTAAAAGTAACTACAGACTAGTAGAATGGAGAAATCTTGTTAATATACAGGTGTTAAAAAGCTAGAAGCTGCTAGAAATCTCAGAAAAGTTACAAAAGCTAATAGGAGGGAGAGGCTATGTACAGTTTAGAGGGATGTAAAGGTGATGACTAAAGGTAACGATGGTTTCTCAAGAGAATTCAGAGTGAGAGCCTGGCTTGTCTTACCTTGATCATCTATTAATTTGCTAGTTCTTATACTGTGAATCTTTTCAGTGACATAATTTAAAAGAGACAGTGCTGAAACTGGTATTTCTGCTGAATGTTCCTCCTATTTCTTATGGATGACAGTGCTTTTGGACCAGTTGAGCAAGGCTTTTCATTTATAAAATGTCCCCAAACTTGTTGAGATTTAATGTCACCTCGCCTGAATTCTCTGTGCATGATGTGCTTTTGGGCTGTGTGGGTGTAGTTTAAATGACAGCTTAGCTGGAAACCCTGCAGAACTCCAATGTGCTAACCTCTTTCATAACAGTTTTAAACAGAAATGTTTACTAATGTTAGGTAAAATGAACTTTAAAACATTAGTAAATAAGTTATGTCTACTGCCTTTCAGATTTGTGATGTGTATGTAAACTGGAAATTTCACCCACCACAATAATTTTTAGCTGGTTTGATAGGATTTTCTTTAAATACATGGTAGCAGAAAGGCTTTAAGAATAGCATCAGAGGCAGTATTTAATCAGTATTACTTCTCAAAGGTGAACGATCTGAATTGGTCACTGCAGAGAGAATCTACAAAACATTGTCAGATTGATTCAGCTACCAGGTGTTTAAGACAATGCCTAATTTATAGTTCCCTTTTATTTTTTTTTTAGCACTTCTACAAATAGAGCCCTGAACATAGAAATACCATCATTATTACTTAATATATATATTTTTTTATTTCAGCATATTATGGGGGTACAGATGTTTAGATTACATATGTTGCCCTTGCCCCCCCACCAAGTCCGAGCTTCAAGCATGTCCATTCCCAGATGGTGCACATCGCACTCATTGTGTATGCATATACCCGTCCCCTCCTCCCCCTTCCCCTCCCCCCTGCCCGATATCCAATAAATGTTATTCTTATATGTGCACTTATGTGTTGATCAGTTAATACCAATTTGATGGTGAGTACATGTGGTGCTTGTCTTTCCATTCTTGGGATATTTCACTTAGTAGAATATGTTCAAGTTCTTTCCAGGAGAATACAAGAGGTGCTATATCATCATTGTTTCTTAAAGCTGAACAGTACTCCATGGTATACATATACCACATTTTATTAATCCACTGATGTATTAATGGACACTTGGGTTGTTTCCACATCTTTGCAATTGTGAATTGTGCTGCTATAAATATTCAGATGCAGGTGTCTTTTTCATA
>CAUYSK010069432.1:0-13565 GCA_963575035.1 Avahi laniger
TCTTTCAAACTAATGTATATTTAATTTACACTGTTGGCAGATTTTATTTCCTTTCTGTTGTTGTACTAAAATCTTTTGTTGTTGTTAGCTGCTAGCCAGGTGTCACCCTCAGATCCTGTAGCCTCTCTCAGGTTCTTTTCATGTGCACCCTTCTAAATCTGATACTGGTAGGAGAATTTTCCTAGGTTCAATCACTTTCTTACTTCACATCTCATATGACTTCCTTACCTCTAGACCCAAATATAAAGGCTTTATGTTATTAGGTTGGGCACATCTGGGTAATCTCTCTAGTCTCATCTTTATATTATTAAACATTTAAATTTGGGAATCAAGTTTTAATACTGTTTTGGCTTTCTCTGGTTATTAATAAGATTGATCATAATTTCATGAATTTGTTATTAATGTCTTTGTATGTGTAATAGTCCTGTTCAAATATTTCTATTGCTCGTTTTTCTTTTTCTTATGAATTTTTGGAGGAAGTTTTTATATGTTAAAGATTCTACATGTTTCTCAGTGTAGCTATTAGGAATGTCTTCTTGTTTGTGAGGTTTTTTTTTTATTCATTTTCTTTAAGCGGTCTGTTGTTATTTTAATGTAGTTAAATTTATAATTTATTTTGACTTTCCTTTTTATATTTTGGGTACACAAGACCAATAAATGTGTGTTTCTGAAATGTTTTAAAAAAATCTTTATAAATTTTTTCTTTCATATTTAAGTTATTAATCTACCTGGAATTATTTTATTGCATCTGTTAGATTCTATTATTTTTGGAATTAAGGATGACTGATTTTTTTTCAGCTTATCATATTAAAAATCCATCCTTTAGTAAATGTCCTGAGATGCAAACTATTAAAAATTCAAGTTTTCATACATTCATGAAGCTCTCTTTCAGAGCTTTTTATTTTATTGCAGTGATCTTTTTTTAATCTTTCAAGTACAGCATTGTCTTAATTAACATAGTTAAATAATTCACATACTAAAAAAAATATGTCTTTAGTGCTATCCATATTCCAGACACTACAGCAGGGAGTAGTATTGCAAAAGGAGAAAACAATCCCAGACTTCATGAAGTGTATGGTTGAAAAGGAAGAAAAAATTTTGATATCTGCTAGAGCAAATCCCCCAACATTTCTTTCTTGAGCAATATCTTAGCTCAATTTTGGTATTTTCTGATCTATATAAGTTTTAGAGTGAGCTTGCTACATTTAAAAAATAATATGGTTCATATTTTGACATAATTGAGATTAGCAGCATTAACTTCATTGTGCTAAACCTCTATTCCATACGCATAGCACGCATCTACGTTTATCTGGGCCTTTTAAAATGTCTGTAATAGAGGTTTACATTAATGAATTTCTCAGAAAGGGATGTATTAATACATCTTAGATGGATATTTTGTGAGCCTCCTTCCAAGATACTTTACATTTTTTATTATAGTAAATTGTATTTTAAAAATTACATTTTCTGTTCTTGGTTTTGAATATACATGTAATTGATACTGAAATTTGAAATCGTACCCGGAAAAATTACCAAACTCTATCATTTCTAGCAAGTCATCTACGGATATTTTTATGGTTTCTATTATGAAAATAAAATCAATTGTGAGTAAGGAAATTTTGTTCATCTTTTCCAGTTAATGTATTTCCTCGCTTGCTGCTTCTGTCTTTCCATTCCTCTCTCTCACACCGTCCTCCTTCCGCAGCAGAAGACATAAGCGCAAAGGATGGTTCTTCTGCACGCCTCTGTGATTTTAAAAGTAATAAACTTCTTTGGTCCTTTTTGCTCTTACACAGAATAAAACAAACATTATCTCACTCACTGTATAACCTGGATGTTGTCCTTCATACGGACACAGGGTAGCACACACACAGAAACACACATGCAGTGAACGTCACACAGCACTGAACAAAAGTACGACATAAATTTTAAAAATCCACAATACACTATTTCCCTTGTCTACAATATTTGATGGCTCATATGTTTAAGTAATTATATAAAGTGGTCAATTAAGCTAACCTCCTTCTGGTTATTTTACAAATTACAAACACATCAAAGATTATTTTATCTTTTTATTAGATTTCAGTATGGCCTTTTTATAACCAGCTCACCAATTCTGCATAGTTTTTAAAGATATTTAACATTTTGTATTTTTCAGATTTTGTTGCATATTTTAGCAACACATTATATACTTGCAGCTTTTAATAAAATATGCTTGATTTTTGGAAGGAATATGTAGATGACTCATATTTCCAATGATTATAATTCATCAGGGCAGCACATTGATATGATCGCTGCTCTATCCTTAGCACCTTTATTAAGAACATAGTGAGTTCTTAATAAACAGTTCTGCAATGATTGAGCAGAAAATCTGGTTTCCTGCTTAGTTACTCATTTCTTCAATATTTCAAATCAAGAAAACTACTGAAGCAACTTACCAGAAAAGACTTTCAATTTTTACACATTAGTAAAATATCTAACCAAAAAATAAATAAATAAGTAAGTAAACAAACAAATAAATAAATAAAATCTAAAAACCCCAATATCAATAAAGAGGAAAGGAAGACATGTAATGGATTTTGAGAAAATACAAATCATTCCTTTAAGTATTCCGAAGTGTTTACTGGTGGCTTTACGACTAGTGCAATGCTTTAGTTTAGGTGTCCTCTTGTGAAGAAAGGCAGCAATTTTTCAACCTGGGACCCTTGACAATGTCTTAGTGGTCATTTAGAAATGTCTGAAGACGTTTTTGGTTTTCACAACACTGATTTAAGGTATTTCCAGGCTCTAAAGTGCTTTGAGTGTCTTGACATCTTCCTCTGTCTCCCGTCCCTTCATTTGGAGAATAGTTACTGTGTCAATCATTGTGCTGGTCTCCAGAGACACAGAAAAAAAAGAAGTAGGCAGGTTAAGGATAGCAAAGTGTTGTTGGGGAGACTGTGCACAGACAATTAAGTGACTTTTAAATCATTGTAAAATAATATTTATAGAAACATAGTATGTTAGGAAAAAAGTTTTTTCAAGGTGTTTACAATGAGTAATACTATAGATGTAGAACACATGAAATACAAAAATTGTAAGCTATCAAATAAAGCAAATCAAAATAAATAAGCATATATTTTTGATGGAGGAATAACAGCTAATTAATGCATATTCCGTCGGGTATTGTTATTATTGCTACTATAGTACTGATAATTTTAACCCTGTTAACAACTCTGAAAAAGGTGGTATTTATTGCGTGTCTTTTCACAGACAGGTGATCTAAGGCACAGAGTAGCTAAGATATGTAGCATGGGTCACACAGCTAGTAAGAGGTGGAGTTTGGATTTCATGTTATGTAGTCCTGCTCCCGAGGTGGGACCTCAATTCCCACTCCTCAACCCATGCGGCCTCTCAATACCAAACATAAACGGAGATGACTTTTTTCTGCCAGCCAGGAGAGCCAGCTCAGAAGAAAGGAGCCAGCTGGAGGACCCAGACTCAGGTGTCTGTGGGCGCCGGGCAGAACATTTGAATGAGCGGTAGATACTGTCCTGAACTGGACAGAGCTTGCCTGAGGGAAAGCCACTGTTGCGCCCCAGCCCAGTGTTTTGCTCATAACTGGTCCCAGTGATGCCAGTGCTTGTAGTTTGTCAAGTTCAAGTGGAAATGTAGGGTTGTTTATGGAATCTCCTGATTTTTAAAGTTGTTATACACAGAATATTAGCTGTTCATCAATATGGTTTTTTGGGGAAAAGTTCAGTAGGGCACATTGGCTACCCAGCTATGTCAGCAAACTCACTATAAAACTATCCTCTTTCATGGTTAAATCGGCGAGCAGAGATACTGAATAATGTTACCTTTCCTGAAGGAAGAAAGGAAGCAAAGAGCAGGAAATATGACCCACAAATTGCCACTGTCTTAGAGAGGCCTCATGATGAAGTGTCCGTACCTGTCAGTGCTCATAAATACTCCAACGCTACATGGTGCCACCCTTCACTCCATAATCGGAATCTTCTCAAACCTATCCATCCCTAGAATTTCTGAGGTCATATTTTACTTCAGTCTAAGCTTTTTAGAAGGCCAGAGAGATCTCAGAAGTCCCCATTTCTAGAGTCAGGTGGCATGTTTCTTAGCCACAAATTCCCGAAGGGAATGGGATTCTTGGTCAAAGTTAATTTCAACTCAAATTCATACATGTGTGGTGATTACTGCATCTGGTTAAGGAAATCTTTCTCAGCCTTTGGGTCATTAAAATATACTCCTAATATTTTCTTTTAAATTTTTTCTATTCAGGTCTTCATATTTAGTTCTTTTATCGGCAAGGATTTAGGAAAGAAAAAATGGATTTTATTTTTGTGCTGAGTAGTATTTTAAATTTTCCCCCACGAATAGTAAAATAGTCTAGAATTGTTGGCTGACTAGCCCATTCTTTCTGCTTTTCCCGGGATTCCAACCGCCTCCTCTCACATGCGATGTGCTGCGTGTGCAGGGCCCTTCTCTGGGGCTCTCTGCTATTTTCCGTACCTCAGTGTCACCTGTCTTAGTGAACACTCTTTGATATATAACTGCTTATGTCATGTCCATTTTTAAATGGCTACTGCTAGAACACTGTTGATTTTTATATTGATCTTGTATCCTGCAAGCTAGCAAAGATGTTTTATTATTTTAGGCAATTAGATTCTAAATTATCCTGATAATTGTATGTAAACATATCTGTAGTCTGAATTGCTCTCAAATCGGTCATGACTTTTTGTTTAATTTTTCTATTGTAAGTACACAGTCAGGCACATTTGGGTGTATGTTTTTACTGCTGAACCATCATCCTGGTTTAGACAGAGAACATTCCCATCACTCCAGAAAGCTCCCATGTACCTCTCCCCAGTTTACCCGCCTCTGCCACCCTCAGGACAGGCAACCACTGCTTTGCTTTCCATTCCCAGAAGTTAGTTCTTTCTGTTGTGGGATTTCCTATAAATGGAATCAAACACTGTGAACTGTTTACATCATTATATTTTTGACGTCCATCTGTGTACTTTGTATTAGTAGTTGTTCTTTTTTTCCTGTTTTTCAATATTTCTCTAATGCATGGTTATATCACAGTATGTTTATGCCCTCACCTGTTGATGGACATTTGGGTTATTATTATTATTATTTTTTTTTGGCTAAACAGAAAAAAACTACCCTAAATATTCTTGTACATGTCCTTTTATGGATCAATCATTAATTTATCTAGGGAATATATGTAAGAGTCCAATGTCTTCACCATACTGTTGGAGAATATTTAACTTTATTAGTAATTGCCAAATAATTTCCCAAGGTGGTTGCAAAAACTTTCAAACTAGAAGTGTATGATAGTTCTCCCTGCTCCACATTTTCATAAACACTCTGTCAGTCTTTTAGATTATAGCCATTCTAGTGAGTGTAAAATGGGATTTCCTTATAATTTGATACGAATCTCCCTGACGGTTAATGATAGCAAGCCCTTTTCATGCACTTAATGGCCACTCACATTTCTTCTACTGTGAAGTGTCTGTTTAATCTTTGTTCATTTTAAATACTGGACTATTTTTAAAATCAACTATTTATTATTATATTGCATAGTATTAGCAGACATTCTTTTGTCATATAAATGTACTGAAAATATTTTTCCATCCCTAGCTTTTTCATTTTCTTACTGTGTCTTTTGACGAGAAAATACTTTTACTCTTGACGAAGTACAATTTTTCACTAGTGTCGTTTGTGTCCTGTTTAAGATATCTTTGTCCACTCTGAGGTCATGAATGTAGACTCATATGTTTAACCTAAAAGCTTTATAGTTTCAGTTTTGATATTTATTGCAGCTGTGATCCTTTCTGAATTGATTTTTGTGTAGAGTAAGGAGTGGGGGTAATGATTAATCTTTTATCACACAGATATGCAATTGTGCCAGCATCATTTGCTGAAATTCTTCTCTTTCATTGATCACATTTGTAGACAATCAATGATATCTATGTGATCTGTTTCTGAATTCTTCAATTTGTTCCAATGACCTTTTTATTTCTGTATCAGTAACATCATTGTGATTAGTGAAATCTGTAGCTAGTCTTTACATCAGATATTAGTTTTTCAGCTTCTTGTTTTCTTTCGAAATTGTTTTGACAATCTAGGTCTCTTGCATTTCCATATATATTTTAGAAACTGGTCAATTTCTAAAGAAGTACATTCTGCTTATATTTTTAATCAATATTGTGTTAACTTTACAGACCAATTTGGAAAGAATAAACAGATTAAAAATGACTTCCTTGATTTATGACCAGGATATGTTCTCTATTTACTTAGATTTCCTTTAAAGGCTGTCTAGAATGTGTTGTAGTTTTCAGCGTAGAGCCCTTACACGTTAGATTTGTTCCTCAGTTTTTCCAGTTTTTGATGCTATTATAAATGATATTAACTTTATTAACTAATTACTTGTTGCTGAAATATAGAAAAACATATACTTTTCGTAATGTGATTTACTAAATTTATGTAATAATCTTAGTTGCTCTTATTTTTAGATTTTTTATACTTTTTATATATGCAAACATGTCCTAAAATAAAAAAGCTTTTATTACTTAATTTTCAGTATTTACATTCTTTTTCTTGTCTTATTAAAATGGGTAGGCCTTCAATCTGTAGCTGAAAAAATGTCATGAGTAACAAAATTGCCTTGTCCCTGATCATATAGAGAAAACATTAAGTCTTTTATCATTAGGTATTATGTTAGCTATGGGTGTTTTATAAGGTTTTTTAAAATTGTATTTTAATTCAGCTGAGGACATTTGCTTCTATTCTGTTTTGCTAAGAGTTTTTTTTTTTTTTTTTTAATAAGAAATGTGCTGAATCAGTCAGGTACATTTTATGTATCTATTGAAATGACTGTATAATTTTTCTTCTTTACTTATTAACACGATGAATTAATTTGTTTGATTTTGGAATTTAGATTCACCTTGTTTAGCTGGAAAGCCCTACTTGGTCATTTTGTATTGATTCTTTCTATATATAGCTAGAATTGGTTTGTTGAGTATTTCTTCATTTTATGTTCCTTTCTTGTAATATTCTTGCCAAGTTTGGTAACGGTGTTATTGTGACTAAAACGAATTCAATTGCGTTCTCTCTTCCTATACATTGTTTAATAAATGTGCTAAATGTTGATATTATTGCTTCCTTCAGTGTTTGACGGAAAGAACTAGTGAAGGCATCTGGATCTAGAGTTTTCTTTGTGTAAAGTTTTAATTACTAGCTAAGTTTATTTATAGAGAATTGAAAATCATTTTCTTGTTTGTTTTTGTAAATTGTGCTTTTTAATGACTTTGTTTTTTCTAAGTTTTCAACTTTATTTTCATCAAGTTGTCAATAATAATCCCTTATTGCCTTTTAATGTGCATAGAGATTGTAATGTTAATAGTTCTTCTCTTCCTGTTATTAGCAATTTACTCTCTCTCCCCCTCCTTTCTTTCTTCTTTCATCTTTTTTTCTCTCATCTATTTTGGTCTTATATAAGTTTATCAATCTCATTAAGGATTTATTAATCTTTTCTTAATGAACCATTTTTGGTATTGTTGACATATTCTAAATTTTGTTTTTTATTACATTGATTTCTGTTCTTATCTTCATTATTGCATTTATTCCTCTTATTTGGGATTAATTTGCTCTTCCTTTTCTAACTTTGAAAAATTGGAAGCATAAGTCATTGATATTAAACCCAGACAGTGCCTTCAGGAGAAAAAGCAGATCAACATAGATTTAGTGACATTCTTGCCTTTCAAAGGCGAACACCCTCCCATTTCCACCTGTTTTGTGCTCTGCAACACATTCGAGCAGTTGTTTATGTCGTACTACTCTTATAATTGCTATCAACATGCAATTTCATCTTGTATGGGTTACTGTGAAATTACCCAGGTTATAGTTTACAAATTTTTACAACCTGGTAAACATAGATAACCTATAATTTTAGTTGAGCATGTTACATACCTTTTATGTAAAATTATGCTGCTTCATAAAATTAATGTGAAATTTTACTTTCTCCCACTCCAGATCACTGGAATAGTTAACTTACTAAAACAGGTATTGTTTTCAGGAGCATTTATGAAATATACTCTAAAAACATTTTTGTCTTCTGTTGGGTGAATGAGTTTATAAGTCAATATTTTTGACAATGAATTGTCATTTTTGAATTATGATGGTCTCTTATTCAGTTTTCCACACAGGATATCTGTTCCATCTACAACTGAAGACATGAACATTGATGTCTAAATGCCACAAAAGTCCTCAGTATTCAGATGTTGAGAAAAACACCATCAACACAGTTCTAAATTTTAAGTAAGATTACACTGAAGTAGTTTAAATAATATATTAGTGTTTAATTAATAAATATAAATGAAGGTCTATGAGAAGCCATTTTTTATGCTTTCTGAGTCTTGTGCAGTCAGTTTTGATGTTGGGTATCCCAGAAGTAATTAATCTCTGACTTTCATAAGTCAGTTAAATTTCCTAGAGCACAGTGTCAGGGTGAGTGAAACTAAATTCAGTTCAATTGCAACCATTAGCCTTCACTGGTTACAAAAGAGAAAAAAGTATTACTGCATGGTATCTACAAATAGTTACAGAACTTAACTAAAGAATAAAATGGGCTGTTCATTATATCAAGGTTCAAAGGAGATTTTATTTGTCATTATTTTCAATACTTTGATTATGATATATCAAGAACACTTGGCAATATCCTCACCAGGAAAGATATTAACATAATGAAGGGCAAAGGTGGGATATAATACGAATCAGCAAAGAAATCTTCCTTTTTGGGGGGTTCTTCCTACAGAGACACCTAAAACTCATATGATGACCTCCTCACAACTTTTTGTTTTTCCCTAGCATGTGGATTTCCAGAAATTAAACAGCTAACTGGGTTGGCTTTTATATAGTCTGTGTGCCTATAGCAGAATCCGTACAACTATAAAAGTTTTAAAACTTTAAGTGGAAATTAAAATAGTACCCATAGAAATTATCTTTCAGAATAAATAACCATACATTGAGGTAAGATGATCAAAATGCACAGAGGATTGGAAAACCATTGATGGCACAGATGGGATGGATGGATATGGACCCATCCCATCTGACTAAATGTACTGGATACCACATCTCCACACACTGAAGATATACAAAGATTAATGTACCTGGAGGTATATTGGGTCCATTAACTTCCATCTAAAAGGTTTGTGAGGCATACCAATTGCTTTCTGCTTGTCACAATGGAAACCAGGCCAATAAAGATGTTTTTCTGAAAGTACTTTGCTTCCTACCCACCTGAACAGGCATTGTCAATTTCTCTCTCATTCTCTTCTGCCTCTTCACACAGTAATCCTGGTACCATTTGAACTTCAAGAATAGTGAGTACATTTATCAGCTTTTCGATACATGTCTAGACCTTGGATCCCTTCTTGTATGCAGCTTTTCCAATGATTCATGATTATAATAATTATGTATATAATGCAAATTATTGGAGCTGTTCTATTTGTATTAAATTTTCAAATAATTGATAATTCAAATTTATTTTCATGATGATATCATTTGATGATGTAGTTACACATTACGTAATTTAACAAAGACTATTTAAAAAGCCTTACATAAACCTTGAAAAGTGTCAGTAAAATTAAGTAAAGAGTGTATAAACAATCAATTCATTCACAAAGAAGAATTAATCGAGCCTGATGCCACGCTCTGTGCTGTTTCCTCAAACCTACCCTCACACTTGCTGAAATTTCCTTTCCTACTTCTATTCCCCGCACTCAATTTGACAACATTCTGTCTGTGCTTCATCTTCAAACTCCAGCACAGACATTGCCTCCTCCACTTCTTTTCTCTTTTATGCATATTTTATAATAAAAATTAATTTTTCCACTATTCTTTATGATTTCCTGTCTTTCTTATCACTAACTTTTGAGAAAAAGAAGCCCTATTTCAGTATCCCCAATGAGGAAAACAGGACTGCTGCATACCAGACATTTTTACATGAGTCTTGAGTGATTACTGTCATTCACTATTTCCTGTGAGCATTCTAAATTCAGGTATCTCAGAATGTCTAATGTCTTTGGAAGAAAGTAAATGATTTCAATAATATCCCTTAGAGAATTATGTTTGTTCACTATTAATTAATAATACAGGTAAACTGAAATGAGGTTTCCTAAAGGTTTATTATAATATAGGCCCATTACGACAGAGAACTAGTTGTACTTTGTTTATTCTCCTTCTAATATTAAGATAGTGCCATGTCACAGAATCTCCCAATCTTAAACCGTTCAAGTATAATTGTAGCTGCACTTAATTGAACTGTTTCATTAGGCAAGGCAAATCTATGGCATTTGCTATGTAGTGTCTGGAGGATATATGGGAGAGTGACACACAGGGTGTAATTATTTTATTAACGACACTATTTCTCTTTAACAGCTGTACCTTACTCTTTTCTCCTCATTTACCACCAACTCTCCAAGACAATATATAACTTAATCTCTTAATGGACATTCTGAAGGTGAGTGCAGAAGCAGAGGTTGGATTCTGACTTTTTTTCAAGTCAGACTACCAGACTGTTATATAGGATATTACTCACTGTAATGTCAAAAGCTGGAGCTCCATGTTAACCAAGAGAAGACAAAACTCAATTCTTCATGGTCACTGCATGGGACAGATGTAGTATATAATCAAACTGAAAGAAACACATAGAGTTTGGAAGTTGCAATATATTATTGTGAAACAATCTTCCCCACTCACTCCTGGCACATCCCTGGTCCCTCTCTGGCCATCCCATCTTCTCTTGCTTTTGGCTACAGGAGTACACCTCCTCTTCCTCACCCAGCTAATGCCTATGCTGCATAATCATAGCTGTCTTGCTATGGAACATCAGTTTGGAACTACTAAACACAATAGCAGCTTTTTATATATTACTGTGAAGAAGACATCATGAACCCTATGCTACATAAATTGATGGAAGTTAATTATCTTACCCAATGCCAATTAGCTAGTGTTAGACAGATCCATTTTTTTACATTAAGTCTGATGCTTTTCCACAAGAATAGTTCCTCTCTGTTTTGAGCTCATAAAGAATAAGAGAGAAAATGATTTGATAAGCTAGAGTATTTGCATCTGAAATTATGGGCCTATGGGAAATCAAGAGTATCTCTCAGAAAGTAGCTTTTACAGATGTGAAGAGACATTTTATAGGTAAGTACAGAATAGTTTTACATCAATAAAATTATAGTTTGTATTCATCAAGCTACTTTACCCACTCAGGCAGCCATAAGGCTAAATGCTTATAGTTGAGTCAACAGTCCTAACCAGCCCTTGAATTTCATCTTTTCTGGGTCTGCAACACCGATCTGGTTCCAATCCTAAGCTTATAAAGTCCACATCAATTTATCTCTTCCTATTGGCATCACTGTTTTATTTTGACCTCACCATTACATATCATATCCTCTACCCAACTTGCATGTGACCAGGATCTGTATAACCCTCTCTACCTATCCTGACTCAGGCTGCCAAGTACTTCCTTGTGAAGGATTTTCCCTGGGGAAAGGAGCTGGCCATAGTAGGGAGTCATTTATTGTCTCCTTTTTTTATAAGAACAGTTTTGAAACTCTGAAGAACATCTTCCACACATTCTGTTTATGCAAGAGAGTTAGAAATGCTTTGCAAAAGTGACATGCACAGCTATAAAAATCAGCTGGGTGAGGGAGTGGGAGCCACAGACCGATATCTACATGCTTATTAATGAGCCTCTTCTGCATACTGCATGCACTCTTTTCCTTTTATATGGACGTGAAACTGATATCCAAAAATAAGGAATTCACTCCTAGGATCCCTGTCATAAACAGCCTTCTAAGATGTAATGTAGAGATGGAAATCCCCTTAAAATATAATTCATTAAGCTCAGCATTTACGCTTGCTAGAGAGGAAAGAGAGACTCTCCCAAAGTAGCCGGCATGTAGCTAAGCTGCTGGACTCATAGAAGATCTTCACCCAAAATTGTGGGCAGAGTTAGTTTGACTTTGTTTCTATTCTGCTGCTTAATGACCTTGGAAATCAAGAAAAACTTTCCGGGGAATTGGCAGCTACAGAAAAAAGATCAACACTTGTCATTAAAAAAAAAAAAAAAAGAATTTATTTCATCCATCTTCTGTTTGATTTCTGTCCTTCAATCTGGCTGTTACACCCACATTTTTCAAAGGTCAGAGAGTTTAGCTGCATTTTATCTTCAGTAGATGGGAGACATCACATTTAAAAGGTACCATTTTCAGAACAGGAACAAAACAGTTCTAGAGAGGATGATTACAAAGTCAAACCTCAAACGTTTGATTTACTTGCTAAAGAACAGAAAGATAATAGCTGTGGAACAGGAACAAAAACAATCGTGCGTTGAGAATGGCATGATTTTTTTAAGTGCCTAATAATTATCATATTTTTGAGATTTAGTAGAAATCAACATGCAATCCAGCTGATTTATGTTTCCTCTCCTACTGGGATGTTTTTCCACTATCTATGCCGGGAGTTGTTCTTTAATAACTTATTCTTATTTATGCTTATATTTTTTCTTCTTTTTCCTAGAGAAAATCAAGAATTTGTTGGGTTTAAGATTAGAAAACAAATAAAAATTATTTAGTCATTTAACAAAAGAAAATATTTGGTAATTCATGTAATTTGTGAATAAGATTCTTGAATAATGAGCAGAAATTCAATGCCCCAAAATGAATATCTTGCTGTCTTAATTCTGAACCATTTGCACATATTTCCATAGAGCAAAGGTGCACATAAAATAATTGGAAAACAGAGGTAAATGGGGACAACTGTTCCATGATCATAAAACAATTATACGGCTATTTACTCAGGTAACCTGAAGAAGTAGACCTTATTATTATGTTTTCCAATTTTAAAGTCTATTAAATATCCACTCATTATTCATCAAATACCTATTGTATTCCAAAGCTGAGTTGCTCACTCGTTATCCTACTCTCCAGGATTACAGATTAACAACTAATATCTATTTGATTCTTATGTGTCAGGAACCTTGCAAAATTCATATATGAATCGATTAATTAGAACTAAAATCTCAAGAGGTAGGTTCCATTATTGTCTCTATTTATACTAGGAGAAAATGAGGACCATAGAAGTTTAGAATATTGTTCAAGATCATCCCACTAGTATGGAGTTGAGTGGTTGAAGTCCACCACGAGTTTATTTCATTTGCTCTGTATCTCACATATAATCTTCATTACTATCATCCCCATTAAAACAAACAAACAAACAAACACTATTGCAAGAATGTGGAAACAACCCAAGTGCCCGTCAATCCATGAGTGGATTACCAAAATTTGGTATATGTTTACAATGGAATATTACTCAATCATCAGAAATAATGATGATCTAGTACCTCTTATACTTTCCTGGACTAAACTCAGGCCCATCATCCAAAGTGAGGCACCACGAGAGCAGAAGAATGGGATCCATTTGTATTCGCCATCAAATTGGTACTAACTGATCAACACTAGGGTGATCACATGGCAGAAATACTCTCCAGGGATTAG